>BPLR01018677.1:0-51205 GCA_021605095.1 Caerostris extrusa
TACTTTAAGATCTTTAATTAATTTGTATTTTAAGCTCAGTTTTTTTATATATGTTTTTCTTTTCTATAATATTTCTAACGTTGTTTTGTAAATAAAATGTATTTTGATTTGTAACTGCAACCTCTGAATTGTAAATTAAACTAATGTAAATATATTTTTCGGTTCATCTAGAATTGTAGTTGTTACCTTTGTGTCTTAAATGAATCTTTTGTATGTAATTTTCTGTATTTGTTTTAAAAAAAATTAATCAATAAAAGAAATAAAAAATTTTTTTTTTTATCTTAGCCTGTCGGCTACTACTTTTTGAATTTAAAATTATATTTTGTTTGTCAACATTTATAGAATTGTGAAATCTTCCAGTCTGAAATATTCAAGCATGGGGTAGGGTGGATAGAGGTAGATAGGGCGGCAGAACAGGGTAGAATCTCTATTGCGTGCGATGGAGCAGCGAGATTCGATTTGACTTTTCTTGGAATAGGTACATTGGAATTTATGCTCCAGTAAGCTGCTTTACCTTAATTTATTCAAAATGCTATGAGAATAAAAGAAACACCGAAATCCCATAATTCGTTGATCCATGATAGTCTATCAAATAGGACAGATTTCATGTTGACTTTTGAACATGATTATGAATGAAAGGAAATGATGCGCACTATTTCTGCCAACCAAAAGTAAAAATGAAGTAAGCAGAATATAGAATCCAAAAGCACATTGTATTTGTTTCTCGTCTCATCAAATTTCTTAAATTGGAACGAAAGATGTTGCGCGGTTTCTGGTGTATCGCAGTGTGGACACGGAGGAGATGTGGCGAGACCCAATCTACGAAGTTTAGCGTTTGATGGGTATGTGTTTGGGCTAAATCTACGTCTAATAAGACTTCTTCCTTTTGATTTTAAGTGAAAAGTCGATAAACAGTTTTAAGGCTTTTTAAGTGAATAAATTAATGTACTGAGTGCCCATTGTTATTTTGTTTCTTGTATTGTCTTCTTCTTTTGGGGAAATAATAAAGTCCTTTGTAGATAACGATAAATGATGCTGTCTGCTGCTAATTTTGCTAGAGTCAGCTAGTTATTTTGTCGTTATATCAAGCAGAAAGACAAACGGAATCTCAATATTTTCTTGGTTAGGAAATTAAGCATCGGAGTATGGCAAAATTGTTTTTTATGCAATTCAAACGTCACGGGGAAGTGGAGTGCAAGCAGAAGTCTTTTTTGGTTGTGACTGTCTATTCCACTGTGTGGGGTCTGAATGGCCGAGTGTCTGGCGCTAGGTCCCACAGGTTTCGTGTTCGAGCCCGTCGGTCCCATGGATGTTTGCAGTGGTTCGGAATCCACTTTAAGCCGTAGGTCCTGGTCTCGTATGACAATAGAGAATCAGAAAGCCCAATCAGACTTCTCACCCACATCCTTCCCAAACTGTAAAGGGGCAACTCAGCTCTAGGTACAGTAATGTGGAGTGGAGTGGTGTGTAGTAGTAATAGTAGTCCACTGTGTGTTCAACCAAGGAAGCGTTGACCGATGAGACATTCTGTAATACTTCTTATTGTTGTTTAAAGTGTGGGATAAGAAAGACTTCAAATCAGAGTATGAATTGAATTCATGTGTGACATTCTGTTGCTCCGGCAAACAAATGAGAACTTTAGGCCATATAATTGTCTGTCTGCAAGTTTTGTGAGCATTCTTCTACCTCATTGGCGCAACAGCAACATGGTGGGCCAACGCCGTCTGACTACTGGCAGATTTCGAGACTGGAGATGATTTCATTTTTACGGGATAGATTGTCAGATTTATGGTCAACGCTCTACAGTCATATTAGACCAAGACCAACGATTTAAAGTGGATGCAGAACCACTACAAACATCCGCCAACTCGAACCCGAAAACAAGTGCCTCCAGTCACTCTGCCATCAGACGGCTTTAAGAGTATTATAGAGTTGAAAAGATAATCGGATCTGTAAATGATGGCTGTCGAAAGATTCGAGAGAACGAAGAAAGCAAAATTCAGGTGTATATATTAATACTGACAATGGAGAGATCAATTAAGAAAAGAAGAAGTTGGAATATATGCGTTTGGCGAGCTTGCATTGGGAATTTTTAGAAATTATAATTTCAAGAGCATCGACCGAGAATGGGAATGATGCGAATTAAAATCCTCGGGAAAGATGCAAGTAGAAGGAAGTTGATGGTGCATTGCATCCAGCCAAGTAATGGTGAAATGGCCATTTACCTGAATAAAGATGGATTACAGTGAAGGTGTTTTGTGGTAGCTGAACTGTAATCGTCTGTATATTGCGTTTTCTGAGGGAAATATTAAGTAGACTGCGAGTGTGGGGAGTATCAAAAGCTGTTAAAAGTCCGTCCGATCGCGTGTTATCGGATCGATCCATTCTATAGATTAACTTTCCATGAATTTAGGATTGATCTCGCAAATGAATAGAAATCACTCTTTCTTTATTGAAGATAATCAACACATAAAATAAAATAAATTTCTTAGTCGGTTAGCTAAGGCATTTTAGAATTTAAATTTTTTTTTGTTCCATGTCTGGTTTTCCAATATTTATAGAAGCGACAACTTTCCTGTCTGAAGTTTTGAAATATTTGTGTGTAGGGTGGATGCTCCATGATGTGCGATGGAGTAGCAAATGGTGGGTGCTAAATCGGGGGACTGTCGTGGCAATTGGCTTATCAGTTCGAATGTCTTTGTGACACAGTCGGTTCTTAGGGTTGAATTTTCTGACGATAGGTGGCGCAATTTTGTTTTGCTATTGTTTTCTGTGAATCTGTTGAAGAAGCCGACGCAGGGAGCCTGGTTCTAATGGTTACCCCGCTATTTCTTTCTGAAGTTATTATTTCTTTTTCATTTTTATTTCAAGTACTAGTTGTACTTCTTATATTCTCAGCATCGTTTAACTATTAAAACATTGTGATCTATTTGATCTGTAGTTTTATCCATTTCTTTCCTATTCTTATTTACTCTTCTTATTTAAATTCTTTTGGTTTCTATAAAGTACGTGCGAAGTTCCTTTTATTTAAAAGGAATTAGTAAGCCGTCATAGGCAATGATTTTAAGAAATTCGAGTTTTAGAGTAGTTCCTTTATAAAGGTTACATTTTCACTTCTGTCAAATTCTTTTATCTGTGGTATTTTTTAAAAAGGCATTTGGATAAATTGAAATAAAGCAGCGTCATTAAGCATATGTTACAAAGTACCAAATCAAGTCAATTTTATGTTTCTCTATGCGCACATGTATTGCATTGCATTCTAACTTTGATATTTATAGTCGCTGATGTTGTTTTATATCAATTTACCCAAATGTTGTTAAAATAATCGAGATAAAAGAATTCAACAAAGGTGAAAATTATAATCTAAAACTCGAAATCGTTGATTTTATTGCCTTTAGAAGCATATGTCATTCAATGTTTTGGGAATTAAAGTGTTGTTATGCAATCCTTGAATTTAATCTACGGATTGAACGCTTTAAATGGATCAACGACGTGTGGAAGTAAAACCTGAACTGTTAGAGAAAACACTAACAAGGGTAAACAAGAGTAAACTGACTACCTAAACTGGTTGCTTGACTGACTCTCTCGAATAAATATGTTTTATAGTAAGAAAGGATATTAGGGCGATCATGGTGAATATCGAGACTGTTTTACAAGGCAATAACGTGTCTGTAGATGTTGCTGTTATTCTTCGAAACTTGCATTTCCTCGAAAAATTACATCATACGCCAGAAGATCCAGCAATGAATGTTATTGTGCACCCGCCAGATTTTGAAAAAATCTTGATGCATTGCAGGCAGATTCGTCACATATTAGGTAAGCTTTCAGAAACTTCTCAATCCGAATATTATTTCAAATATTAAAAATAGTAATACTGTGGCAAGAGCAAAAAACATTTACCATCCATTAATCTTCCCGGATTTACAGTTTTATATGTTGAATGGAGGTCATTGAAAACACTGTTTATGTCCTTTATTGATAATAACGATCAATTGTCAGATCAACAGAAAAATTTTATCTTCAGTCAGTAGTTAAGTTTGAAACAAAACCAATAATTACTTGAATAATATATATAATAATGTATTTAAGGCTTTGAAAAACATTTTTGACAGCACACGATTTCTTATTGTGAATCATATTTATGAAATATTTCAATGTTTCCAAATTAAATGCGAATGTGCATCTAATTAAGGCGGAAGCTTCATAAAACCGAAAATAAGTTACGATCATCAAATCAGTTGGAAATAGATTCAAATCCTCTTTGCGAAATCTCTAATATTAATTCGTATAAATTCACCAAAGAATCGATATTGAGTTAGGAAAAAGTTTACGGAGTTTTTAAACAGTTGATGGTGAGCTCTAGAAAACGTAAACAGAATTCCTACAGGAAATGAATTTAAAAGGCAACTAACTCCGAAATTCAAAATGTTAATAGGTAAAAAAAAAATAGTTGTATGTTAAAATGCATCCATTTATACAACCCATTTTTAGGTGTAAAAAATTTACCGATTCTAATGCAGTTGGTATGTAAAGCTATTTATGGGGACACTTCGCATGCGTAACATGGCATGCAAATTTAATTAAGAAATGGTTTAACATTTGGTATAAAATATGTAAGGAAATTTTTTTAAAAATATTTTTTAATTACAGATTGACGAAACCTTTTAAATATAATTTTAACGCGGCCAGTTGTCAAAAAGTTAAGACGATTTTGGAATGTGAAAGTTAAGAATTGTATAGCTCATCAATAAAATGTAATTTATTAACACTTATTTTTAGCTTATAATTTTAAACATAAATTATCAGCTGAAAATGTTGCGTATGGAGCAATAACTAGAAAGATATTTTGGTTGATGTGCGAAAACTCCTAATAAGTTATTGGAAAAATAGAAAATCAGTTTATTGCATAGGACTAAACTTGAATATCAGTAAGTGTACTGTTTTGAATAGTGTTCGCCGGTTAAAAAAAATAGTTCTGAAAACAAGCAAAGGTCAGGGCGTCCAAGGACATTGAGTGAAAGAGGTAGATTGTGAGACAAGTTCACATTAATCCAAGAACTAGCGTAGTAAAATTGACCTTGAAATGTAAAAGTAGACTCTAAGAATCGGTAAATTCTGAAACTGTCAGAAATGTTTAAACTAGAAGTGGCACAGAACTAGAATCTGGCACAATTACAAATATCAGATGGCACTAAAAAATAAACAAAACAATGCCTCCTGCTTGTATTCCTTTAAGACAAACAAAAACCTTCTACTTTCTATGGTATGGCGTATTACATTTTGTGTTGTGTTCATATGTATACGTGTTACAGATATTACTGTTGTATAAGCAACTATTACTGTAAAAACTTTCATTTAGACTTAGATGTATTATTTTGTTTTTTAAAAATAATTTAAAATTAAAGGTTTGAGAATCCTATCGTTAAGAATTCGTTTCTCTTTCCGTCGATAGGCGGCGCAGTTTTGCTTTATACTTTTGTCTGCTAATCTGGCAAAGCAACAACGAAGGAAAGTTGATTTCAAAGTTTTCGATGCGTATGTCATTGTAGTTTTTACGAATTACAGTGTTTCTATTTATTCCGTAATTTAAATTAACGTTTAAACCGTAATTTTAAATCTTTTAACGCTAAATCACCGGCCAGTAGAAATTACGCCCATTCATGAAGGCCAGTTAGATGTTGCGACGCCCATTCATGAATGTTTATTCTTATTCAGATTTTAGATGTTGATGTTTTGAGGAACTAAAGGCATTGTATCTTTAAATTCCCGAAGTTTACATCAGGCTTACCGAAAATGATATCCGGAATTTAAAATGAGACTAAAATTGGCAGTTTTATTTTAATATAAATCACATAAGGAATTTCTTTGAATATCTAACACATTTCGACATTGCTTGCCCTAGTTGTGAAGTTCCACATTTAACTGTAGGTCCGGTCTAATTAGCCCAACGTATGCATAAGATGATAGTGACTCTGTCAAACCAAAAAAAGACTAATTTTGAAATAAATAAAGACATCTCAGCTACTAAACTTGAAATATCTAAAGACACCAGCTGAGTCTCGCCAAAAACCCCTTGAAAATCTTGAAAACCCTTAAGTTGTCATGGATTAGTGGTTCTGAATCCACGTTAAACTGCAGGTTTAGGTCTAAGTATCCCCAATTGTGCACAAAATGGACGTAGATCTACAAGCCAAAGCAAACCTAGAGCATTATTTCGCCCTGATTTAGATCAACAATCACGATGAAAATCATCCATCTGAACTCTTCCACGCCCACTCCTGCCACGCCCACCAAACAACTTGAAGAAATCGAGGCATTCATCTCCGACTATCAATATAACATTTTTATGAACCAGTTAACTATCTTACAGTCAGGACAAGAGCCTGGAATTCAAAATTTCGTTCTTATAAAAATTGTCATCTTTTACGCGCAACAGACGTGCAAAGGAGGAATCACATTTATGTTTAGAAACGTAGTTCATCATGTTAATTTATTGTGCACAATTTACGATAGAGAAAAAAAAACTGGAATGAAACGAATTTCTTAATAATTATGTGAGATTTATTGGTTTTAAATGATTTGCATCTAAAATTAAGTCATTATTCTGTTCAATTTATTAAATTATTTACATGTTATTGAACTTAAAACTTTAACATCCTGCAATAAAACCTGACTAATTATTTATTTATTTACAGAGGTTGTGAGAAGATGTGCGTGCAACATGCATCAACTCCCTTTTCGTGAAAACCGCTCCTAGTACAAATTGACTAATGTGAAAACCCATGTTTTAATTCATATTGGAAAGAGACCATTTAAGTGTGTGATTCAGTGTGGCGAAGCATTTGATGCAGAATACGACCTGAAGGTTCATCTGAGGATTCATATCGGCAGAATGACCAAAGGTTTTTTCTATAAAGCAGAGCTAGATGGATTACATGAGAACACATACTGTGAAACGACCCTATAAATGTCACAATTGTCCTAAAGCAGTTTCATGGAATTCTCACTTGAAACAACATCTGCTTCCTTTTATTAACTTCTTTAATTTCTGTGATTTTTATGTATATGTCATCTCAAGTTTCATGTTATATATGAAATATTTTATGCAACAAATTATAACAAAATGTGAAAAATCAAAGTATTTAACAACTTTCTTTTGTTACACGATGTTTAAAACGGAATATTTTTTTCTTTTAGATACAAACGTGGGAGCGAAATATTGAAAATTTCTGTATCTACCTTGCGAACTCGTTTATCTGTATGACTATCGGTATTGCATTTTCTGAAGTAATGTTTGTTGAAATATTGGCTGGGTGGTTGGAAATTTTAATCAAGTAAGAGGATATCGGGTATTTCAACGATGCTCGAAATCAACTACTTCACTACCAGATTCAAAATGCCCACACATAAAAGAAAGTCGACCCGTCAGCAGATCACCTTGACTGTTTTAACAGATTATATGAATATAATTAATTATACGAAATATTTTCATCAAATATTGCTCTCTAATGAATGTCTTTCAAGTGTTATTTGTATTATTGTAGTGTTGAAATTATTTTCTATTACTTAATATTCCCCTATGATTGCATACATTACGCAGAATGCGCTATTCCATTAATTAAATGTTATTATTATAGTAATTAAATATTGAATATTAAATTTTGTTTGTAATTTAATATGATGTCACTATTTGTAATTCAACATGTACACAATGTTTTGTTTTTTTCATGAATTTACATAATTGCATTCATTTTTTTTACTTGATTTTCTCTTTACTGCTATAAACTATTGTATAAAAATAATCTAGTGTATTTAATAATCTAATGTAATAAATAATCTAGTGCATAAAATTTTTCACAAATATTCAACAATACTCATTATGAATATATTGGTAGATTGAATTTAATATTTTTATATGTACATTAAATCATTATAGTATATATATTATGGGCATTTTCATGTTTAATGAGTTTGAATTTTTGAGTTAATTTCAAATATCCATCAATAAATGCAGGCTAATTCTTATTTCCTTTTGCAGATGTTGTTGGCAGATATGAAGATAATTTGAAGATGCATCAATGTCCCTTTTGTGAATAGCACTCATCTGAACGTAGTCATGTAAAAGCCGTGTTTTAACACACACCGGAGAGTGACCTATAAGTGCCCGTTTCAATGTGGCAAAGCGTTTAGTCAGAACATTGACTTGAAGGGTCATCTGATGACCCATACTGGAGAACGACCCTTCAATGGTCATGTTTGTCAAAAAGCATTTTCACAGTGCTTTGACTTAAAACGGCATGTAGAAGTGCCTAGGAGGAAGGGCTACAAAGTATAATTTTAAGGGAAAATAGTAATAGGAAGAAACTTTGATGCTAACTATATATACGGAAATAGTCTGTTTGAACATTTTTAGCCTTAAATCCTCTTTTTCATTTTATGAATAAGTTTTACTTGTCGAAATGAATAGTAAAAGTAGTAAATTTTTTTGAAATTAGATATTTTTTAGATTTTTTTTTTTTTTTTTTTTTATGTTATGGAAGATTTTTAAATTGATGGGAATAAATTATTATTGACCAACTGAGATAAAATCCGTTTGATTTCAAAAAATTGAATTTATTTTCTTCTTTTATTATATATCTTTTTATGTTACGTCGATTTTCTCCTTATATCTCTATGATCTACAATTAATTTACAGGGTCTAATATATTTATACATATAAATTAAATATGTATATGCGTTTTAAATATGGCTCAAATTTTTTGATTTAAACTCTAATATTCATTAATAAATGCAGACTAACTCTTATTTTCTTTTACAGAGATTTTTAGCACATATGAAGATAATTTGAAGATGCGTCAATGTCCCTTTTGCGAATACCGCTCATGTAATCTTAGTAATGTGAAAATCCATGTCTTGACTCACACCGGAGAGCACCCTTTCAAGTGTCCATTTCAGTGTGGCAATGCGTTTACTCAGAACATTCACCTGCAGCGTCATCTGAGGACCCATTCTGGTTTCCAATGCTCTTTGTGTGGACAAAGATTTTCTCGTAAAGATGATTTAAATGAGCACATGGACGCTCATAGGAGAGTTGCACAATGATTGTGACCAAAATCATTGTCACGGAATTCTTGGAAAACAAGGAATAAAATAGTGCACATATATGAAAGGGTTACCGAAGTTTTTTTTCCTTTGCCGTATTATATGGGCTGCCAAAATGTCTCTCGATATGAACTCATTGGTTCATATCATGCATCGTTATCATTTTTAAAATAGATAAACGATATGCAATTTTGCAGCAAAGATTCTGAACGACGAGTCAATTGAATTTAGTGTTGGCTCAATAAAATTGTTGTTTTCATTAATTTTGTTTAAGTACTTAGTAATCTTAGTTTTTTAATTTTGTAACTACAAATTCTGTTGTAATTACAAATAGGTCGCAAAAGTTGTGTAATCACAAATAACACCACAACATGAATAAAAGGAGGAGTCTGATCGCCAAACGGTTAGCGCCCTGGAGCTCTGTACTACAAGTTTCGGGTTGTTTATAGTGGTTTTCGAATCCACTTTAAACCGTAGGTCCCGTCTAACAGGATCGTATAGCGTTGCAGGGGTAGCTTATGGCGCCAAGTTACAGGTACCTCCTGGTTAGTGATAAGTGAGTAACGTCAGTGCAGCGCTTGCTTTAAGGCATAAAAAGGCAACTGTAAGTGTTTTCCAGCTGCATTAGAGGGAAAAAAAAAAATATGTATAAAAAAGAATAAGTTCGGATGGCGAACTCTTGAACTAGTAGAGCGGGCGACATTGAATTGTATGCATACATTTTTTATTTCATTTATTTAATTTAATTTGTTTTTTTTTGCGTCAGTTAACGAACGCTTGGATGATGAATTTTTCCTTGTAGTTGCAAAAAGAGCTTTAGTTGTATTTAATTGCCAATAAAAATAGCTGAGTAAATAATTAGCATAATTAAAAATCCCAGAAAAATATTTAAAATTCTATAGAACTCTTACATTAAATATTATTTCAGAATTTATATATTTTTTTAATCTTTGCAAAATAAATCTTCAATAAAAATGTTGATCTTTGCATTTTGAGGATCACAATTTTTTTGAATTTATCAATATTTGTTGTTCTGTTTTTAATGGATCAACTCAATATGTTTTTAGTTCCATCGATCTACTTGGTACAGATCAATTTGTTAAAAATATATTTAAAAAAATAAGATTTTAAAAATTTCATTCACATAGATTTTTTAAAAAGAATTAAAATTTTATTAGTTATAAATGCGTGTTGAACTCAGACCCTTATGTATGATACGAGGTTGCCATCGTAACAAAATCTATTTTTCTCGAAAATGTGTTTTATGGCTCTCGAGTCGTAACGATGGAGAAGGTAAGCATCTCAAATTGTTGTGAATGAATTGACATTTATCACACTACCAGAACAAATACGTTTCATACCAGACAAACATTTTTTTTTTTTTTCTTGCAGTGTTCTTTATTTCTATGATTGAACTTGTTTTGAATGCAAGAAATCTCTAATTTAATGGTTTAAATCATGTAATTGAAAAATTAATCAACCCAGTTTTTGTCTTGTACATGATGGTAGCAGGTTTAAAGACAATTTGGAGACATGTCTGTCACAAAAGGGGATTGATGGCAGGATGACTATCGCTCTGGAGCTCTTTACCACACGTTTCGGGTTCGAGTCCCATCGGTGTTTTGGATTTTGGTAGTGGTTCAGAATCTTCTTTAAGTCGATGGTCCCGGTCTCATATGACTGCAGATCGTCACAGATTATAGTCAGACTTCACGCTAACATCATTCCCATACTGTATAGAGGTAACACAGCTCTAGGCACATTGATGTGGTGTGGTAGTAGAAAGTATTGCACTGAATGTTTCACCAAGGAAGCGTTGACCGATGGCAGATTCTGTAACACTTCTTATTATTGTTTAAAGTGTTGGATAAGAAAGATTTCCAGTATGTATTGCCTGGCAAACTAATAAAAATTTTAGGTCATATAATTATCTGAATGCACGCTTTATGAGTATTCTTATTCAATGGTGTAACAGGCCAATGGTGGGCCAAGGCCGTCTACCTACTGGAAGATTTCAGGACAGGAGATGTTTTATTTTTGTGGAGTAATGTTATGAGCCCTCCGCCCAACGCTCTATATGTTCTATTAGACCAAGAACTCCGTTTTAAAGTGAATTTCAAACCACTATTAACATCCATCGAAACCGAACCCGAAACCTGCGGCACCGAGCGCCAGACTGCTAGTCCTTCGGCCATCAAGCATTTTTAAATGTATTATTGAGTTGAAAAGAAAATTGGATCTGTAAATAAGGGCTGTCGAAAGGATCCAGTGAACGAAAGAAAGTGAAATCCAGGTGTAATATATCTGCACTGACGAAGGAGAGATCAGTCAAAAACGAAGAAGATGGAGTGACATACGTTGGCGAGCTTGCATTGGGAATGTTCAGATTATTATTGATAAAATCCAATTGATCGAAGTTTTAGAAAATATAAATTGAAGGAGAACAACCGAACAATGTTGCGAATTAAAAAACCTCAGGAAAGATGCAAGTAGAAGGAAGTTGATGGTGCATTGCATCCAGCCAAGCAATGGTGAGATGGCATTTAGGAGAATAAATACCAAAATTTCTTGATCTGTTAGCTGAGAATTTTTAGCATTTAAATTTCTCTTTTGTTTCTTGTTTATTTTCAATATTCATGGAAGTGACAAACTTTCCTGTCTGAAGTTTTGATATATTTGTGTGTAGGGTGCACAGGGTGGATACTCAATGATGTGCGATTGAGTTGAAATTAAGGGGGTGCTAAGTCGAGGGACTGTCGTAGCGAACTGGTCTATCAGTTCGAATGTCTCTCTCGGTGTAGAAATGTCAAGGTTCGAATGTCTCACGGTGTAGAGTGTCTTGACCCCGTAGGGCTTTAACTCCTGTCTTGCAAGTTTCAAAGCATGGAAGGTAAAGATGCATGGTTATATTTAAAGTAGGATACCGCTTACAAGGGACGGAGTTAGAACTATTGACGAGGAGAGAAGGAGGGAGGAGCTTTAAGTCTTGGGTTCTTTGGCGAAAGTGAACTATTCAGCTCAAGGATTTAGAAGGGTTAAAAATACTTTCATTATTTTGTGCTTGATTGCTGCAGCTTTGTAGTGGGTCGAATACGGAATCTATTCCTCTTAAAAGTTAAAATAGAAAAAAAAATTCCTTTGCAATGAATAGGATCTCGTCGGAGGAGTTTAAATCCTCTTTAGAAGGGATATTTCCCTGGGGGATTGTGGATGAGTTTTGCAGGGGAAGTTTTATTTGCTTTTTTGAGTGCATCTGCAAAAGTGATGCTCTCGTCTACAGGGATTGCTATTGAAGGGTCTTTTAGGTGGTAAATCAGTACCAGTGGAAGGCTTGCGTGAAGTATTGGAAAACATGGAACAGCTTCTCCATGGAGCGAGGTGATCTTGCTTGCCA
This sequence comes from Caerostris extrusa, assembly GCA_021605095.1. Classification (NCBI taxonomy): domain Eukaryota; kingdom Metazoa; phylum Arthropoda; class Arachnida; order Araneae; family Araneidae; genus Caerostris; species Caerostris extrusa. The sequence goes on from BPLR01018677.1 coordinate 12,497, forward strand.
CAGTTGATACAGGGGGATTCAATTACACCAGTAATGTGGCATTTTGAGGTAGTGGGCGTCTCCGCACTTGTGACATGTAGATTTTGAGCTGCAATTATTGCTCCCATGATAAAAAATTGTGGCAACTAAAGGACTGAGTAGATCGAATATCTTTACGACAGGGTCAGTTCTTATAGTTGAAATTCCCGACGATAGGTGGAGCATTTTCTTTTGCTACAGCTCTCTGTGAATCTGGTGAAGAAGTGTCTGTGCACCAATGCAGACAACCTGATTCTTCGTTTCTCCTTTTTTAATGTTTTGAAAATTAAAGCTTTGTAAAGTCCTTGCAGTTGAATGCAATACGTGAATTTAATCTACGAATTGAACGCTTTGAATGGATCAACAACGTGTGGAAGTAAAAACTGAACTGTTGCAGAAAATCTATTCAAGAATAAACTGCATCTTACTCAAATAAATATATTTAATTGCAAGAAAGGATATAAGTGCGAACATGGTAACAGCTTTACAAGGTGATAAAGTATTTGCAGATATTGCTGTTATTTTTTGAAAGTTTCATTTCGTCGAAAAATTACTTTATAAAATCAGAGGAACTAGCAATGAATGTTACTGTGCATCCGCCAGAATTTGAAGAAATCTCGATAAATTGCAGATTTCCCTCGACACATACAAGGTAAGCTTTCAAAATCTTCTCAATCAAATATAATTTCAAATATTAAATACAGTCAATACTCTGTAAATTGCAAAAAATTACCATCAATTAATCTACCCTGGTTTATATGTTGGTATATATAACATAGGTTTTTATGTTGTAAGGTTGTCATTCAAAACACTGTTTATGTCCTTGATTTATAATGGCTATGAGTTGTCAGAAAAATAGAAAAATTTTATCTTCAGTCAGTACTTAAGTTTGAAAGAGAACCAGTTATTGCACAAATTCAGGCAATAAGTGTAATTAAGGCTTTTGAAAAAACGTTTCGGTTTCTTATGATGAATTCTATTAATGAAATATTTAAATGTTTCGAAATTAAATGCATCTAATTTAAGGCCGACGCTTCATAAAATCGAAAATAATTTACCATCATCAAATCACTTGGAATTAGATACACACAATCCTCTATGTGAAATCCCTAATATTAATTCGTAAAAATTCACCAACGAATCGATATTGAGTTGGGAAAGTTTTAAGGGATTTTTCAGCAAATCATGTTAAGCCGTAGAACACGTAAACAGAGTTCCTACAAGAAATGAATTTAAAGGCAACTAACTCGAAATTCTTAAAACTTTAATTGGAAAGAAATGACAAAAATAATTGTATGTTAGAATGCATCCATTCACAACCCATTTTCAGGTGTAAACAATTTACCGATTGTAATGCAGTTGGGAGTTTAAAATATGTCAAATAAACTTATTTTAATGTCTCCAATATCATTCAGGGTCGAAGTGCAAGAAAATTCGTTGTAAAAGTAAAACATGTTTAAAGCCTTTCTCTAACTATGCATAAAAAAGACAAGGTGGAAAGTAATCAAGGAGAGTATTGCATTTGAAAAGATTCCACTTTGTTGTGAAACTAATGAATTGTGTAACTAATGAAGTGTAATGTAACTGAATGGAAAATTTTTTTTTTTTGACGGCAAACTTCAAATAGCAAAAATACGAAATCAAATTTTGAATTTAACAATTGTTGCCATTTTTGTTTTGACATAAGAGGAGGTATAACTGGTATCATATTGAAATATTTTGCTCTCTGAAATGTATTTGGTTTTCTATTTTATAAAGAACTTAACAAATATAATGTTGAAATTATTTTCTTTTAATTATTATTCCTAATGAATACATACTTTACGCAGAATACGTTATTCTATGAATATGTTACTATTATAATAATTAGATTTTGGATGAAATAACTTGTATAACTGTATTTGCAATCTGATAAAAAATACGATTCATTTATGATAAATAATTTTAATTTTTTTTCTTTATTTCTGTGTTCATAATTTTTTATTGTCTTGAATTTTTTAATATATATCAAAGATTTATTGTTTTTAAAACCTTTTGCATACAAAGTTAAAAGTTAATTCTATAGAATTTATTACATTATTAACAAGTTATTGCACTTAAAATTCTAACATCTATCCATAAATCCAAACTAATTTCTGTTCATTTATTTGCAGAGGTTGTGAGCAGACGTGCGTGCAAGATGCATCAACTCCCCTTTCGTGAATACCGCTCATACAAATTGACTAATGTGAAAACACAAGTGTGTATTAATTCATATCGAAAAGCAACCATTTAAGTGTGTGATTCAGTGTGGCAAAGAATTTGCTGCGGAATACCACCTGAAGGTTCATCTGATGATCCACATAGGAGTGCGCCCTTTTCAGTGTTCTTCCTGAAATATATTTATTTCTGAAAATCGAAGCTTGATTGATCACACGAGAATACATACCGGGAAACGACCCTATAAATGTCATAATTGCCCTAAAGCGGTTTCATGTAGTTCTCACTTAAGACAACATGTGCATCCTTTTACTTTCTTTAATTTCTGTGATTTTTATGTATATGTCATCTCGAGTTTCGTGTTATATGTTAATTATTGTATATAACAAAATCTGAAAAATCAAACTTATGAACAACTTTTCTGTTACATGATTATTACAACAGAATATTCTCTCTTTCAGAAACAGACATGTGAATGAAGCATTGAAAATTTCTGTATCTACCTTGCGAACCCGTTTACCTGTGTTGCTATTGGAATTGGATTTCTAAAGTAATACTGAATAAATACTAAAGTAATACTGAATAAATACTAAAGTAATAATGAAGTAAGAGGATATCGGGTATTTCAAATGCAGCTCCAAATCAGCTACTTCGCTACCAGATTCAAAATATCCACACATAAAAAAAAGTTGACCCGTCAGCAGATCAGCTAGACTGCTTTAACCTTAATATATGAATAATATGAGTTTTACGAAATATTTTCAATCAATATTGCTATATCATGAATGTCTTTCAAGTGTTATTTTCATTACTGTAGTGTTGAAATTATTTTATTTTAATTAATATTTTCTTATGCATACATGCTTTACCCAGAATAAGTTATTCCATTATTTAAATATTATTATTATAAAAATTAAATTGTGTATGTGTACAATTTATTATAATGGGGTTATTTGTAATTTAAAATACTGTTATGTACGCAGTTTTCGATTATTTAAATTTATATGTGTGAGTATATTTTTTTTTTGTACGGTCTTGATTTTCTCGTTACTCATATAATCTATTGTGTATAAAAAGTTTCACAAAAATTCAACAATACACATTGTGAATAAAATGGTTTATTGAATTTAATATTTCTATATGTTCATGAAATCAAATATATATAATCTTTGAATTAATCTCTAATACGCACTAATAAATTCAAGTTATTTTCTTTGGCAGGGATTGTTAGCAGATATGATAACAATGTGTACATCAATGCCCCTTTTGTGAATACCACTCATCACAATGTTGGCGACGTGAAAAAGCATGTATAATATGATGACTCACAGCGCAGAGCGACCTTTCAAGTATCCATTTCAGTGTGGTAAAGCGTTTACTCAGAACGGCCACCTGAAGTATCATCTGAGGACCCATACTGGAGAGCGTTCTTTCCAGTGCTCTTTCTGTGGACAAAGATTTTCTCATAAAGATGCATTAGACGAGCACATGAGCACTCATTTTTGAGAACCACTCTACAAGTCCCTTATTTGTCCCAAAGCATTTTCACGGAATTCTCACCTAAAATAGCATCCCGATTTCATGAAGGAAAGGGTCACCGAGGTTTGTTTCCCTTGCCATAATTTATAAGCATCAAAGTTTTCTCTCGACAGGAGCTCTTGGGAGGCCATTTGAAAGCAAATGAACAGCGTGTGATCTTAGCAAACGAGGATTCACCTTGATGAGTTCAATCGATTTTAATATTTGTTTAATAAAGCTTTCGTTGCTAGTAAAATGTTTTTTCAATCATTAGTGTAATTAAATAAATTCTGTCGTAATGCAGCTAATTACAAATAGGTGGTCAAAGTCTAAATAGTATAATTAAATTGCGACAAAACACAGGAAATACAAATCCAAATTCTTTGATTCCCTTGCAAGCTTCAAAATATCCACTTAGAAGATTGACCCTCTAGCATCTCGCATAATTGCTGTGATTGGCCTATCAATATGGGTTATCGATATTATTGTAATGTCGAAATAATTATTTTGTAGCTTCTTTTACTTACTATAAACGTATGAATATGTGTATTATGCAGAAAAAAGTGATTCTATTCATTAAATTTAAGGTTATTATTGCAGTAATTAAATTTTATTTTGTACAATTTACTATGATGTGGATCTTTGTAATTTAAAATACTGTGATATTTACAGTTTTTGATTTCCTATTTGAATTAATGTTCTAGATTTTATAGAAAATCTAACACGTTTTTAATTGCAATGCTGAATGGCCAAATATATATAAATGAAAACTAATCATGATATTGTTTAGAGAATGATCTGAAGATTAATGCACATTTGGATGATAATTTATTGTTCTGTGAAGTTATGCAATTGAAAAATTAATAATTGTAATATAACCTTCATAAATTCAAAAGTATTTTTCAAATTTATTAAAATACATGTTATTACTAATAGATGCACAAACTGCTAATAATTTTTTTGGACCAAAATATAAGTAAAAATAGTAGAAATGGAAGAATTAAACTTTCCCATATTTCGCCCACCTATTGTTAGGCAACGGAAACAACCGGTTGAAAGATGAACGAATCTCTCACGTGTTTCTATCGCAGTGCAACTAATTAAAAATAGTTGACCAAAGCTTAATTAGCTTAATTAAAATGCGTCAAAATCCATGGAATCCAAAATCCTTGCTGTGCAGGTTCAAAATATTACAAAATAGGTACAAACTTAGAAAATTGACCCTCCAGCATCTCGCATAATTGCTGTGAACAGTTCCAACTGCTTATTTCGAAAATCTCGGAAATTTTAACCAAATATTTTCATTAAATATTGCACGTTCATCTATGCTTTCCAATATGAGCCATTGTTGTTATTGCAATATCCAAATAATAATTGTGTAGTTTCTTTTACTTAATAATACTTACTTTTACTTAATTTTTGTAGTTTCTTTTACTTTTAAGAATAACTTATGAATACGTGATTTACACAGAATACGTACTCAGAATGCTTTTATTGTAATAAATTTTTTATGTACTATGATGTGGGTTTCTGTAATTTAATATAATATAATGTGATGTATGCATTTTCGATTAATCTTTCTTTTTTGAATTTATATACCTGCGTTCATTTCTTTTCTGTTGACTTGATTTCCTCATTACTCAAACTATAGTGCATAAAACTTACATAAGTTGAGCAATATACATTACGAATATGATGGTTTATTGACTTTAATATTTTTAATTATTATTATTTTTATTACAAATATTAAATTCAACAAATCATTATATTCATTAGGTGTATAGTTAAATTTATAATATGCATATTTATATGCATTTTTAATGAGTTTGAATTTGTGTGTGTGTGTGTGTGTGTGTGTGTGTGTGTGTGTGTGTGTGTGTGTGTGTGTGTGTGTGTGTGTGTGTGTGTGTGTGTGTGTGTGTGTGTGTGTGTGTGTGTGTGTGTGTGTGTGTGTGTGTGTGTGTGTGTGTGTGTGTGTGTGTGTGTGTGTGTGTGTGTGTGTGTGTGTGTGTGTGTGTGTGTGTGTGTGTGTGTGTGTGTGTGTGTGTGTGTGTGTGTGTGTGTGTGTGTGTGTGTGTGTGTGTGTGTGTGTGTGTGTGTGTGTGTGTGTGTGTGTGTGTGTGTGTGTGTGTGTGTGTGTGTGTGTGTGTGTGTGTGTGTGTGTGTGTGTGTGTGTGTGTGTGTGTGTGTGTGTGTGTGTGTGTGTGTGTGTGTGTGTGTGTGTGTGTGTGTGTGTGTGTGTGTGTGTGTGTGTGTGTGTGTGTGTGTGTGTGTGTGTGTGTGTGTGTGTGTGTGTGTGTGTGTGTGTGTGTGTGTGTGTGTGTGTGTGTGTGTGTGTGTGTGTGTGTGTGTGTGTGTGTGTGTGTGTGTGTGTGTGTGTGTGTGTGTGTGTGTGTGTGTGTGTGTGTGTGTGTGTGTGTGTGTGTGTGTGTGTGTGTGTGTGTGTGTGTGTGTGTGTGTGTGTGTGTGTCATTAGCAGATTTGAACGCAATGTGAAGATACATCAGTGTCCATTTTGCGAATACTATTCATCTATACTTAGTCATGTGAAATGTCATGTCTTTGCTCACACCGGAGAGAGTGACCGTTTCAGTGTGGCAAAGCGTTTACTGAAATGGTGCCCTGCAGCGTCATCTGAAGACCCATACCGGAGAGCGTCTTTTTCAATGCTCTTTCTGTGAACAAAGATTTTCTCAAATTTGCGTTAAACGGGCACGTGTACAGTCATTTTTGAGAACCACTCCGCAAGTCTCCTATATCACCCAAATAATTGCCATGGAATTCTCACTTAAAATAGCATGCGCAATTTCATGGATGAAAAGGGTCACCGAGATTTCTTTCCTTCGCCATAATTTATGGGTGGCAAATCCTTCTCTCGACATGAATTCTTGGGAGGCCGTTTGAAAGCAAATGAACAACGTGGGATCTTGGCAAACGAGGATCCTTCTTTATGAGTTCAATGGATTTTAATATTTGTTAAATAAAGATTTTGTTTCATGTACATTTCTTTTTCAATTATTAGTGTTATTGAATAAATTCTATCGTAATGGAACTAATTGCAAATAAGTGCAATAGGCCAAAGCTAATTAAAATAATTAAAATGCGTCAAAAACCATGCAATCCAAGTCGAAAAACCTTCATACTCTTGCCAGGTTCAAAATATCCACTTAGAAAATTGACCCTCGAGCATCTCGCATAATTGCTGTGAACAATTTTAACAGCTCATATTGAAAATCTCGGAAATTTAAATAAAATATTTTCGTTAAATATTGCACGTTCTTCGATGCCTTTCAGCATGTGTTATCTTTATTATTGCAATGTCCAAATAATTGTTTTGTAGTTTATTTTACCTACTATAAACTTATGAATACGTGATTTACGCAGAATACGTAATTCTATTAATTGAATTAAATTAAATTAAATGTTATTATTGTAGTAATTAAATTTGATTGTGTACAATTTTCTATGATGTGGCTCTTTGTAATTTAATATAATCTGATGTTTATAGTTTACATGGTTAAGAGAATGCCCTCAATTTTATTGCACATTGGAATGATAATTTACGAAATTATTGTTCTGTGAAGTTTTGAAGTTGTCACATTAGTAATTGAAATATAACTTTCTTTGAAATGAAAAGTTTTGTATCAAATTTATTAAATGACTTTTATTCCTATGATACACAAACTGCTAATACATTTTGGCCGAATTGTAAGTAAAATTGAAATATTTACAAGATTTCAAGCTTTCAAGACACACTTCGAGCACCGATTTTGTGGAAAGGCAAACACGAAAACGCTTGAAAGACGCATTACGTGTTTATCAGACATCCGCGACGCTTTTAAAATTATCTTTCTCTCCTACGAAGCCGCTGTATTTGAATCTGCCCGATTTGACTATTTGACAGTTTTTCGCACTATCTGTGGTCAAAATATTTTTGTTTAAATTGTTTCCTGGATACAGCCGTATTCAGATATGAGAAAAAGCATAATCAGTATCATAGTAAATTATTTATTTAATACAGTGGATAATACCATTTATTTTTGCGGATAATACCATTTATGATTTCTTATTAGGATGCGAAGAGTGAAGAATTAAAATTAATGTAAAAAAAAAAGAACTGGTATCCCATTTTGAGAACTGACACATTTCGTCTCAATTTAAGCTCGGGTTTTTTTTTTTTTGTTTTGCTTTTCTACTATAACATTTCTGACTTTTTTTGTAAATAAAATGTATTTGATTTGTAACTGCAACCACTGAATTGTATATTAAACTTATGTATTAAATATATTTTTTGGCTCATCTAGAATTGTGTCACCTTTGTGTCGTAAATGAATCTTTTGTATGTAATTCTCTGTATCAGTTTTTAAAAAATTAATCAACGAATTAGATAAAAAAAATTTCTCTTAGCCTGTCGGCCACTACTTTTTGAATTTAAAATTATATTTCGTTTCGCAACATTTATAGAATTATGAAATCTTTCAGTCTGAAATTTTCAAGCATGGGGTAGGGTGGATAGAGGTAGAGGGGGCGGCAGAACAGGGTGGAGGCTCCGTTGCGTGCGGTGGAGTAGCGAGCTCCAGTTTGACTTTACTTGGAAGAGGTACATTGGGATTTGTGCTCGTGTAAGCTGCTTCACCTCAATTTACCCAAAATACTATGAAAAAATAAATTTTAGTTTAAAAACACTAAAAAACACGCTTTTAGAGTTAATCAAACTAAAAATTAAAAATAAATGTTAACATAAAAATTAAATGACTGACGAGAAAAATGAATGTCACTGTTCTAAAAGCGTGGGGTGCTTTGTATGACGTTTTTAAACTAACTCTGCATTTCGGAATGAAACTAATAAAAAATTATAACGATTTATATGCCCCGCTTTTAGAACAGAGACATTAATTTTCTCGTCAGTCATTTTATTCTTATGTCAATTATTTTTTACTTTTTTTAAATTATAATTTATTTTTTACTTTGATTAACTCTAAAAAGCGTGTTTTTAAACTATAATATTTAAATGAGGTCACAGTACGGAAGACTGGAACTATAGTTCTTACAACAATTTAATTGTGAGTAAAACAAAGGCTAAATGCGAATAGGTCGAGCCAGCCAGGATTCGAACAGGGAATCTTCTTATCCGTAGTCAGGCGCGTTATCCGTTGTACCACTGACCCACGGAGGTTCGAATGTCTTTACTGAATACTTTCATTTTAAATGGGTTAAATTGTTCTTCATAAGTTAAAATGAAATCACTCATCCTGGCGATCCTAATCATGATGAGATAATAAACTTATCAAACTATTTTAGTGTCGTCGGTCCTTGATAAGTCTACTACGTTTTAAGTCTGATCGCTTCAAGTAGGGCAAAATCAAGCACAAAGAGTCTGTTACAAACAGACATACAGGTGAAACTAATAAAGGCGTATTAATAAAAGAAACACCGAAAGCATCTAATTCGTTGATCCATGATAGTCTATCAAATAGGACAGATCTCATGTTGACTTTTGAACATGATCAGGAATGAAATTAAATGATGCGCCCTATTTCTGCCGACCAAAAGTAAAAATGAAATAAGCAGAATAGGGCACTCCAAAAGCACTTTGTCTTTTGTTTCTTGTCTCATCAAATTTCGTGCATTGAAACAAAATACGTTGCGCGATTTCCGGTGTATTCAGTGTGGACGCGAAGGAAGTGTGGCGAGACCAAATCTACGAAGTTCAACGTTTGATGGGAATGTGTTTGTTTCAAATCTAGAAAGTAAGAGGTCTTCCTTTTTTTCAATTTTAAGGAAAAAAAGTCGATAAACAGTTTTAAGGCTTTTAAGTGAATAAATTCCTGTACTGAGTGTACTTTTCATTTGCCAATTGATCTTTTGTTTCTTGTATTGTCTTCTTTTTTTTGGGGGGGGGTAAAAGTCCTGGAGAGATAACGATAAGTGATGTTATCTGCTGCTAATTTTCCTAGAGAGTCGGCTAATCTATTTACTTCGATGCCAACTTGTTCTGTAAATCCAGATGAACTCAGATGTTAAATTGGCGTTTAAGATGGTTTGAATTTGATTTCCGAATAGTTTGATGACGCTACTGGATTGCAAGTTGCAAGTTTGTAAGCGGGAAGACCAGAAACACTGTCTGTAAGGATGATATAGTTGAGAGCTGAGAGAACATATGCCAAGATTGTTGATACCAGTGCAGGGGCTTCACTTGCGAAAGTACTATTGTAATTTGAAATCTGGCCTGTCGAGGACTAGTGAAAATATATTGATGACAGCTATTGAATGTCTTGGATGCTTCTGAGGTCAAAATAATCTTTGTCTTTCCCCCCAGTCTTCATGTTTATCTTGTTCAAAAAGGAGTTTGATGTTTGATAATATCATGGTGTAGCTGGCGTTTTTTTTTTTTTTTTTTTTTTGGAAGGGTAAAATTATTAAGATGAAATACGATTTTTGGATTTTGTCTGACTGGTAGAAAATTAGCTATTAAATTGGAAGTCACGCTGTCTAAATACCGTGCAAAAAAATGTTTTGAGATAAATGGGATGTTTCAATATTTGGAGATGTATTTCCAGATCTAAGATAAAGGGACAGAGAAGAAGATGAATCGAATGAAACTTGTTTGATGGTAAAAGTACTCTGCCACGATAAGCTGCCTCTGAAACAATAGAAATTCATCTACTTTTTATGTAAAATAGAGAGCCGAATCCCGTTTGGAAAACTTGTTCCGAAGCTGTAGAAAGTGTTGTTTGAAAGCAAGGTTATGATAAGAAAATCATGCCAAAAATTGGAAGTACTGTTTCCATTGAATATTGATGGTGCGAATCTGCAGATTATGAAATGGAATTTTTTATTTGAAAAATTTTCTGTTCGCATTCCTCAGGTTGAGGGGCGAATTTCCACGTTTCATGCCATTGAGTTAATTTATAAATAGTTATTTGAAGGTTGGAGAGAACTTGGTCGAGACTTTTACCATTACTAATTAAAAAATGTTGTCTTGCATATATTAAGCATTCAGTATGAGTGGAGATGATTTCTAAAATAGTGAATAGAAATGCACTTGGCACACTGCCCTGTTGAACTCTGCAAGAGGAAAATAATTTCGATGAAAAGAGTTTCTCCATTTTACATGCAAATTTCTGCTGTTGATATAACCAAAATATACTTTACAGCAATGCCTTTTGAACCAACTTGTTAAAAGTTATATAAAACCCAATTCTCTGAACTGAATCATACATGAGAGATATATTATATTTTAAAGAGTGCATGCAATCCTTAAAAGGAATGAAGCCCGAATGATAATGATGGAATTTGTCAGGTACAGAAGAATGAATAATTCTCTTCAGAACAATCCTTTCAAAAATTATACATGAAAAGTAAGTTAAGGCAATTTATCGATTGGAGGTAATGGAAGTGCTATCTTTGTTTGATTTTGAAATTAGGATTATGTGTGCAGAGAACCGCTCTTGTGGAATTTTTTCAATGAACTAAATATTATTAAAAACAAAGGATCTTATCGGAAAGATTTTTAATTCATTTGGCTGGAGTACGTCACCCTCTGGAGCAGTATTCGTTGCAGCACGCTTGTGGCAGCTTGTACTTCACTGCAATTTAAAGGTTCATTATAACTCTGAGAGGAATCACCAACTAGAGAGTGACCTAATTACCATTTGGTGAGCGCAAAACGATGTGATGTGGTGTGTTGTAGTGTAGTAGTATTTCACTGTGTTTTCCACCAAGGAAGCGTTGGCTAATGAGAGATTCTGAAACACTTGTTATTATTGTTTAAAGTGTTGGATAAGAAAGATTTCAAATCAGAGTATGAATTGAATTCATGTGTGGCATTCTGTTGCTCCGACAAACAAATAAGAACTTTAGGCCACATGAATGTCTGTCTGCAGGTTTTATGAGCATTCTTCTACTTCATTGGTACAACCTCAGCATGGTGGGCCAAGGTTGTCTCCCTACTGAGAGATTTCGAGAAAGGAGATGGTTTCCTTTTATACGGGGTAGGCTTGTCAGCCGTACGCTGAATGCTCTATAGTCCTACGATTTAAAGTGGATTAGGAACCCCTACAAACATCCACCGAACTCGTACCCTTGAGCACCGAGCTCAATAGTGCTAATCATTCGGCCGTCACGCCCTTTTAAGAGTATTTATTGAGTTGAAAAGATAATTGGATCGGTAAGTGATGGCTATTTAAAGGATCCCAGTGGACGAAGAAAGTGAAATTCAGGTTTAATATATCTGCGCTGACAACGGAGATATCAGCTAAGAAACGAAGAAGTTGGAATATTCGTTGGCAAGCTTGTATTGGGAATTATTATTATTGATAATCCAATTGATCAAAATTTGTGAAATTATAATTTGAAGAAGACCCAAGAACGGGATGATGAGAATTAAAATTATCGAAAAGATGCAGGTAGAGAGGTGCATTGTATCCAGCCAAGTAATGGTGAAATAGTCTTTAGGAGAATAAAGTTTGGTGAGCAGGGAAGAGATTAAGAGTGTGGCAGAGAATGATTGAATCAAAAGTTATTGAAAGTCCTCCTCATCGCGTGTTATCGGGTCGATCTATTCTATAGATTTACTTTCCATAAATTTAGGATTGATCTCGCAAATGAATAGAAATCATTATTTCTTTATTGAAGGAAATCAAATAAAAGAAAGAAAAATTATTAATCTCTTAGTAAAGACTTTTTAGCATTTAAATGTATCTTTTGTTCCATGTCTGATTTACAATATTTATAGAAGTGACAAATTTTCCGGTCTGAAGTTTTGATATATTTGTGTGTAGGGTGGATGCTCCATGATGCGCGAGGAGTAGCAATCGGGGATGGCGAGTCGGGGGACTGTCGTGGCTATAGATCTATCAGTTCGAATATCTCTCGGTTTAGAGGTTAACGAAGTGTCTTGTTCCCGTAGGTGCCTTAAACGCCTGTCTTGCAAGTTTGAAAGCATGGAAGGTAAAGATGCATGACTATTTATAGAGCAGGATACCGCCTACAAGGGATTAAAATCTTGGATTCTTTGCCGAAAGTAAACTATTCAGCTGAGATATTTAGAAGGGTTAAAAATAATTTCATTATTTGTGCTCGATTGCGGCAGTTTTATAGTAGGTCGAATATGGAATCTGCTCCACCTAAAGTTTGAAATAGTAAACGAAATTCCTTGACAATGAATAAGATCTTGTCTAAGGATAAACTCCTTTCTCTTAGGTGGTGAAACAGTACCAGTGGAAGGCTTGCGTGAAGTCTTGGGAAACATGGAACAGCCTCTGCATGAAGTGAAGTCGATTGCCACAGATGATACAGGTGGGGGATTCATTTAGACCGGTTTGGTTTGTAGCTCTACAGTCATTGTGTGCGCAAGAGGGATAAACAGGCAGGGACATACAGTTTAACGTGAATTCCAAATCATTAACTGACATCCATGTCACCGTCAGAATTCGAACCTGAAGCCTGTGGTACCAAGGGCCAAAGCACTAGCCAATTGGCCACTAGGCAGCTTCAATTAGACCAGTAGGGCCTACGCACTTGAGACCTCTATGTTTGGAGCTGCAATTATTGCTCCCATGATAAAAATTGTTACAACTAAAGTACTGAGTAGTTCGAATATCTTTGCGACAAGGTCAGCATGGTTGTATGTCCCGATGATAGGTGGCGAATTTTTGTTCTGCTACTGTTCTCTGTGAATCTAGCGAAGAAGTGTATGTGCACCAACGCAGACAACCTGATTTTTGTTTCTCATTATTTAATGTTTTGGAAATTAAAGTTTTGTAAAGTCCTTGTAGTTGAATGCAATACTTGAATTTAATCTACGAACTGAACACTTTAAATGAATCAACGACTTGCGGAAGTAAAAATTGAACTGTTGAAGAAATTCTGAACAATAGTAAACTGCATTTCTCTCGAATAAATATGCTTAATTTCAAGAAAGGATACAAGTGAATTAATATGGTGAATATCGAGACAGTTTTACAAGGTGATAACGTGTTTCTAGATGTTACTGTAATTGGAAAATAGCATTTCCTCGAAAAATTACGCTATACATTAGAAGATCTACACAATGAATTTTACCGTGCAACCGCCACATTTTGAAAAAATCTTGTGAAATTGCAGATTGCTTTCGACATATACTAGGTAAGTTTGCTAAATATTATCAATTTAAACAGTATTTCAAATATAAAAAATAGTCAATACTCTAGCAATTGCAAAAATTACCATCCATTAATCTTCCCGGATTAACAGGTTTATGTGTTGAATGGTTGTCATTCAAAACTCTGCTTGTGTTCTTGTTTGATAATAACGATCCGTTGTGAGAAGAACAGAAAAATTTTATTTTCAGTCATTACTTAAGTTTGAAACAAAAATCGTAAATAATACAAGCAAAAGTGTAATCAAATCTTTGAAAACATTTTCGATTTCTTATTATGAATCCTGTTAATGAAATATTTAAATGTTTCCAAATTAAATGCAAATCTGCATCTTATTTAATGTCGATGCTTCATAAAACGCGAAAATAAGTTACGATCATCAAATCAGTTGGATATAGGTAAAACTCCTGTATGCGAAATCTCTAATATTAATTCGTATAAATTTATCAAGTAATTGATATAGAATTGGGAAAACTTTACGGAAATTTTTAAACAGTCGCTGCTGAGCTCTAGAAATCATAAGCAAAGTTAATATAAGAAATGAATTTAATTGGCAACTATCCCTGAAACTCAAAATGTTAATACACAAAATACGAAAAAAATAATAGTATTAGAATTCATCCATTTGTAGCCCATTTCAGGTGTAACATATTTACTGATTCTAAAGCAGTTGGCATGTAAAGCTATTTATGGAAATATTAATCGCATTGAAACAAAAACAATATTAATCAAGCAATGGTTTAACATTTGGTATAAAATATATAAGGATTTTTTTTTTTTTTTACTATTTTAAGATTAAAATTGATCAAAACTTTTAAATATAATTTAAACGCAAGCAGTTGTCAAAAAAAATATTGAGACGTTTTTGAAATGAGAAATTTAAGAAAATATATAGCTCATCAATAAAATTTATTAACACTTTTTCCAGCCTATAAATTTAGACAAAGTATCAGCAGAAAATATTACGTATAGAGCAAAGGCGAGAACGATATTTTGGTTGATGAGCGAAATCTCCTAAAAGTTATTGGAAAATTAGAAAATCTTAAAGGTCAGTGAGTCTGTTTTTAATATTATTAGCTGGTTGAAAAAATAGTGTTAAAAAAAAAAAAGCAAAGGTCAGGGCATCCGATGACATTGAGTGAAAAGAGGTGGATTGTGAGATAAATTCACATTAATCCAAGAACTAGCGCAGTAAAATTGACTTTGAAATGTAAAAGTAGGCTTTAAAAATCGGTAAATGCTTCAATTAGAAGTAGCACAGAACTGGCACATCTAATATTTGAAATTGTGCCAGATGACCCTAAAGGTTAAACTAAGTAATACCTCCTGCTGGCATTCCTTTAATACAAACAAAAAACTTTCTTCTTTCTGTGGCATGGCGTATTACAATTTTATGTTGTGTTCGTATGTTTATTTGTTGCTCATATTACTGTTGTATATGTAACTATTATTGTAAAAACTTTCATTTAGATTTAGATGCATTGTTTTGCTTTTTTTTTTTAAAATAATTTAAAATTAAATCTTTCAGAATCATATCGTTAAGAATTCGTTTCTCTTTCCGTCGATAGGCGGCGCTGTTTTTGCTTTGTACTTTTGTCTGCTAATCTGGCAGAGCAGCAATGAAAGAAAGTTGCTTTTATGTTTGCCGATGCGTATGCCATTGCAGTTTTTGCGAATTAAAGTGTTTCAAATTATTCCGTCATTTAAATCGAAGTTTTATCCCTAAATTAAATCTCGCTGCCCTGTAGAAATTGCGTTTGCGACACTCGCGAATGTATATTCTTATTCGGGTTAGATGTGGATATTTTGGGAAAGTAAACGCATTGTATTTTAAATTTGGTTAACTGTATCTTTCATATTTTAAGCGAAATAAAGCTTAAGCAAATCTCGAAGAAAGTGGATGAATCTCTTCCTGTATCTTTACTTTCGAATCTGAACCCAGTGTCAGGACATCAGGCTTATCGGAAAGGATATCCTGCGTTTAAGAAATGGCGGAAAAATGGCCTCTGTGAGGCAACTGTTGAATGAGGGGAGGACCGTTCACGATCTATTGATGCAACATGATCGACTGGACTTGGTTTAGGATTCTAAATAAAGGGGATAAGCAACAACAAGAAATGGTGAGACTACAGTTGGCAATTTTTTTATTTTGACGCATAATTATACATAAAATAAGGAAATTTCTTTGAATATCTAACATGTTTTGACATAACCTGTCCTAGTTAAGTGCTCGCCCAAGTGACAGTCAGTCTGCATCGTCTAACATCTTCTAAGAGAAGGCGTTAATGTTATCGTCTACGCTAGTAACTCCTGTTATAATCAGCGGCCTGGTGGCTAATTGGGTAGTATTCTGGCCTTTGATACCACGGGCTTTAGGCTCGAATCCTAGATGGATGTTTGTGAGTGGTTTGGAATCCACGTTAAATCGTAGGTTCCGGTCTAATTAGGTCAAAGAGTGCAAAAAATGACCGTAGAGCGACAAACCAAACCCTAATATAATCGATTTCATAAACAACTTGTAACCTAATGTAATGAAAAGATCGTGAGCTGACTGACTTTTCCTGTGCATTTGTAACTTTCTGCTTTCTGTATCTTTTCACATTGTTCATTTCTATTACACTTTAAATTCGAAATCCCAAATATTTTTCAAAGACATTACCTTATCCAACTGTCCTTCTGATCGCAGCCAATATTAAGAATTGCATCGACATAACCTTTCATCGTTCATGAAGTTGATATTCAAATAATTTTTTCTTTCTTGTTTGAGAATCGTAATCGAGTTTTAATCTCGAATTATTATGATTTTTTTTTTTTTTTTTTTTTTTTTGGATACAAACGTTTATTTTCAAGTTTGAGAATTACTAATAATATTTCTTAATATTTTTTTGTTACTATGTGTGTTTCATTATACTTTTTCAATAAAATGTTAAAAGTTTAGTTATTTCCCATAGAATAGTCTTGTTTTTAAAATTTTGCCGTAAACCGAACCATAAAAAAAATTATTTCTTAACAGTTAAGCTTCTTAAATTGTGTTTCTGTCCTATTTTCTCCATGCACGGAGGACGCATCTTTAAGTGCTTGTACAGTTCAGGATTGTTAATACGCTTTTATTAGTTACACCTCTATGTCTGTTTGTAACTGACTCTTTGTGCTCGATTTGCTCTACTTGAAGCGATCAGATTTAAAACGTAGTAGACTTATCAAGGACCGACGACACTAAAATAGTTTGATAAGTTTATTATCTCATCAGGATTAGGATCAGGATGAGTGATGTTATTTTAACTTATGAAGAACAATTTAACCCATTTAGAATGAAAGTATTCAGTAAAGACATTCGAACCTACTTGGGTCAGTGGTACAACGGATAACGCGTCTGACTACGGATCAGGAGATTCCCTGTTCGAATTCTGGCTGGCTCGACCTATTCGCATTTAGCCTTTGTTTTACTCACAATTAAATTATTGTAAGAACTATAGTTCCAGTCCTCCGTACCGGGACCTCATTTAAATATTACAGTTTAAAAACATGCTTTTAGAGTTAATCAAAGTAAAAAATAATTGTTCACATAATAATAAAGTGACTGACGAGAAAATGAATGTCACTGTTCTAAAAGCGTGGGGTGCTCGATATCAATCTTTATAATTTTTCACTAGTTTCATTCCGAAATGCAGAGTTAGTTTAAAAATGTCATAGAAAGCACCCCACGCTTTTAGAACAGTGACATTCAATTTCTCGTCAGTCATTTTATTCTTATGTTAACAATTATTTTTTAGTTTGATTAACTCTAAAAGCGTGTGTTTTTTGTGTTTTTAAACTATAATTTATTTTTCTGTTTTTAATTAAAAACAATGCCAGCTAATAATTATCCTTTAATTATCAACAAGGATAAATTATGCTGTCTAGACTTGATATAGCAGCTGCAACGCATTGCTGTTTCGATACTTAATAATATATTTTATTCTGTCTTGGAAAAAGGCTTTATTTAAGAATAATACAAGCGTTCAATAAATAAGTTTAGAAATTTATGACGAGAAATGTATTTTATAAAAAATAGTGAAATCAGGTAGTAGTAGGATAATAGTTGGGAAATAGTAGGATTATGAAATGATTTTTTATAAAAGCTTAGTTAGAACTATTTAATTAAGATGCAACTAGTTTGTCGCAGCAGTAATTTGAATACGGTTATGTTAAAGAGATGAATCAAACTGCAGAAGAAAGCTGAATTCAGTACTGAAATATAATAGTTAGGATTGTTTGGGATAGTTCAAAGTACGAGTGTGAATAAGGAAATGTATCCCGAAGATAAGTCAAATCCTTGATGGAATCTATTATGGGAAGTTACGATGCTTCGGACACATTGCTGAGTGTCTCATCCACTACTACCAATGACAAGCTTGCAATTGAACTAAGAGTAATTTTCAATTTTCGTAATGAACGGAATTGAGTCAAGGTCTCTGGGCAATGCCAATGAATGGAATCCCGTTCCTGGCCCACTTGAGTGCTGCCCATCTCCCATCTGGAAGACAATGGTCGGAGAGCCTCCGATACAAAGTCCATTCATTCTCGAATTCAGGGTGATCGGCCTGTAAAAGAATTGAACGGTGCTCGAAGATAATTGATTGAAATGTGTTGAAAAAGAATAATTTTGTAGAGGGGTTAAATTTCGCCGATCACTTCAGCTCATAGTGTCAAAAAAGATTCTCATGAAACATCCACCAGAGAACTATTGTAAGATAAGATGTAGGATTAACAATGCGCGGGTTTTAAATGTGTTTTCTCAGCAGAAAATTGAGTGTTTCTATGGTTCAGGGAGATCGAGACTGAATTTTTAATTTGAAGCCTTCTCCTTTATCGGAGGAAATAGTTCAAGTCTACAACTTACGAATAGCATTCACCCAAACGTGGTAATATTTAAAAGAATGTTTTAATTCATTATTGGAGTCCTACCTGGATTCTCATTCAGGTAGGTTTCCGATTCTGGATCCTCACCTTGGAGATCTTTGTCTTTTAATTCTGGTTAAGCATATACTCAGAAGATTCAGTGGAAGGTCAATGGAACACCCACCGGAGTGCGAGTGTATTCAATGTGCTCTTAGTAAGAAAAGATTTTCCTCTAAAGATAATGTTTTGAATAAGTAAGTGGAAACTTATACTGGAAAATGTCCGTAATTGTTTTCTATTAATCACGAAATTGTTTCTCGTAGGCTTTCTATAAATATGCATATAAAAAGACATGAAGGATTTCGTTTGTCGCTCTACAGTCATTTTTTGCACTCTTCAGGCTAATTAGACCGGGTTTTACAGTTTAACATGCATTCGAACCATTAACAAATATCCACGTCACAGCCAGGATTCGAATCAGAAGCCAAAGAGTTTGCCCATTGCCATCAGTTCTCAGACATGGAAGAAAGTAATCAAGGAGGGCATTGGATTTCGGAGGATCCAACCTTCTTGTGGAATTAATGAAATATATCGAATAATTTGATTCGAATACTTTTTGTAGGCTAATTTAAAATAATAAAACATGTACGAAATCAAATTTATGAAGTTATCTAACGTTACCATTTGTGTTTTGACATGAGTTGAGGTATAGCTGGCATCATAGTATACTTTTTTTGCACTATGAAAAAGTTTGTTTCCAGGTTATAATGAACCTAAGAACTATTTTAAAAGCATGTGGATGAAATAAAATTGTATTCCTGTATTGACAATCTGAGAACTATCATGTTAGATTTATAACATCCCTTTTTTTTCACTTTATTTCTGCGATCACTAATTTGCATTGTCACAAATTTCCTGTTAAATCTGATTTATTGGTTTTAAATATTTTGCGTCTAAAGTTATGTGATAATGCTATTGAATTTTGGAATTATTTATATGTTATTGCACTTAAAACTAATAATATCCATCAACAAATCCGGACTAATTTTTATTTATTTATTTGCAGAGATTGTCAGAAGACGTGCGTGCAAAATACTTCAACTCCCCTTTCGTGAATACAGCTCATACAAATGGACTAATGTGAAAACCCATGCTTTAATTCATACGGGAGAGTGACCTTTTAAGTGTTCTTAATGCGAGGAAAGTTCTTCTGAAAAGCAAAGCTTGATTGCTCACACGAGGACTCATACTAGGGAACGACACTATAAATATTATAATTGTCCTAAAACGTTTTCATCGAATTCTCACTTACAATATGTGCATCCTTGTACTTTCTTTAATTTCTGTGATTTTTATGTATATGTCATCTCGAGTTTCGTGTTATATGTGAATTATTCTATATAACAAAATCTGAAAAATCAAATTAATGAACAACTTTTCCTGTTACACGTTTATTAACAACAGTCGATTCTCACTTTCAGAAACAAACGTGGGAGTGAAGCATTGAAAATTTCTGTATCTAGCTTGCGAACTCGTTTACCTGTGTCACTATTGGTAATGGATTCCTGAAGTAATACTTGTTGAAACATTGACTAGGTGGTTGGAAATTTTAATAAAGTAAGAGGAGATAGGGTATTTCAAAAGCAGCTACTTCACTACCAGATTCAAAGTAACCACACGAAGAAAGTTGACCCGTGAGCAGATCACCTGGACTGTTTTAACAGATTATATGAATATAATTAATTTTACGAAATATTTTCATCAAATATTTCTCTGTAATGAATGTCTTTCAAGTGTTATTTTCTTTTCCTTAATAATTCCTTATGAATACATACTTTAAGCAGAATACTTTATTCCATTAATTAAATGTCACTAATTATAGAAATTAAATTTTATTTGTGTACAATTTACTATGATGTGTCTATTTGTAATTTAAAATAATGTGATTTATACAATTTTTGATTTTTTTTTTTTCTTTTTTGAATTTATATACATGCGTTCTTATTTATGTTTTTGCATTTTTAATGAATTTGAATTGTTTGAGTTAAATTCTAATATCCAATAATAAATGCAAATTAATTCTTATTTTCTTTTGCAGAGGTAATTGGAAGGTTTGAAATCAGTGTGAAGATGCGTCAGTGTCCCTTTTGCGATTACCGCTCATCAAGCCTTGGTGACGTGAAAAAGCATGTTTAATCTGATGACTCGCAGCGATCTTTTACGTGTCCATATCAGTGTGGCAAAGTATTTAGTCAGAACAGTGTCCTACAGCCTCATCTGAGGCCCTATACCGGTTCATTTTCAATGATCTTCGTGTTCACAATGGTTCGAAATGGTGCCTTGCAGCGTCATCTGAGGACCCATACCCGAGATCGTCCTTTCCAATGCTCTTTCTGTGAACAAGGAGTTTCTCAAAAGATGCATTAAACGGGCACTTGAGCAGTCCTTAGAAAGCTTAGATTTTTAGAGCTTTTTCTACTTACATTTTTAGAACCACTCTCGATGTCTAATTGTCCCAAAGCATTTTTACGGAATTCTCACCTAAAATACAATGAAAAAATTCTTGGAAGAAAGAAACACCGTGGTTTCTTTAATTTGTCATATTTTATGGACAGCAAATTCTTTTCTCTATATAGGAACTGTTGGGGGTGCCATATGAACGCAAATCAACAACGTGTGATCTTAGCAAAAGTGAATTCTCCATGATGAGTTTAGATTTTAATATTTGTTTAATAATGCTTTTGTTTCTAGCAAACATGGTTTTGTAATGTTAATCTTAATTCTTTTTGTAACATGCGTTTTATCTTTTTTGTGTATTTTTAAAACTGTAGATTCAAACTTTTTAATCATGTATTTCATTTTATTTCAAATTTTTTAAATTGCTTGAAAATTAATTATTTTTTACTCAAAATTAATTTTTTATCCATAATTAAAGCTGTTCTTTATAAATTTATCCATTCTTAATTCTTTTTATATGGTACATTGGTTTTAAACCTATTAATTAAAAATATTTGTGCTGTTCAATACGATAATTTAAATTTAATATAAAATAATTTCCATTTTTTTATGATTGAAATTCTAATATCCATAAATACATAAACAATAATTTTTATTTTTTTTTCTGCAGAAGTTGTTTGCAGTTTTGAAGACAATTCGAAGATATTCTCGTGTCCCTATTGCGAATGCCGCTCATGTGAAAAGGCATATCTTTACCCACACTGGAGAGCGACCTTTAAGTGTCCTGTTTGTCAAAAGCATTTTCAGTCTTTTGCCTTAAAACGATATATAAAAAGTCCATAGGAGGAAGGATTACAAAGCTCAGTTTTAAGAGAAAACCGTAATAATAAGAAAGAAATACATTTTGATGCCTACTATACATTCGAAAATCGGATTTGTAGACTGTTTGACCACGCTTGTTGGTGGTCCGGAATCCACATTTAACCTAAATTGTGCACAGATGACCGTAGAGCGTCAAACCAACCAACCAACCAACCTAAAAATAATTTGATACTTTCCTTTTTCTTTGCATTTGAATTCATGAAACCAGAATATTATTTGTCACAGAAACCAAGTGAATTGTGGAAATCGTTATAATAAACTGTTAAATTTTAAAAGTGTTTTGTAACTTATCATAAAAAATGTATTCCTATAAGCTACATAAATACTAGGAATTGTATTTTTCTAACATTAAGATAAAAATTTTATTAAAAAATGCGAGCATCAAATTTTTAAGATAATTGTCGAATTTAGTGAATAATGGTACAGTTTTCACACAGGGGAAATAAACACAATTGGCTTCTTAGTAAAAGTAATTTTTCTTAGAAAACTTGTTTTATGTGATGAAAGATTTTAACTGATGTGAGGGAAACATTGACAATCTGAGAGAAAATGCGTTGCATTTCCAAAAATTTAATTTATTTTCATCTTTATATTGCATTTATAATTTTTATGTTAAGTCGATTTCTTATATTAAATTTTTTTGATCTACAAATAATTATTTATTGCAAATCTACAATTAATTTATGGAGTCTATTTTAATTTAATTATATATATGTGCATTTTAAATATGGGTGATATTTTTTGACTTAGCCTGCATTTATTAATGAATATTAGAGTTTAATTCTTACTTTCTTTTGCAGGGATTGTTAGCAGATACGAAGACAATGTGAAGATACATCAATGTCCCTTTTGTGAATATCGCTCATCTAAACTTAGCCATGTGAAAATCCATATTTTTCTCACACTGGAGAGCGCCCTTTCAAGTGCCCGTTTCAGTGTGGCAAAGCATTTGCTCAGAACAGTCACCTGAAGAGTCATTTGGTGACCCATACCGGAGAGCGCCCTTTCCAGTGCTCTTTGTGTGGAAAAGATTTTCTCGTAAAGGTAGATTAAATGAGCACATGAGGACTCATACTTAAGAACCACTCTGCAAGTCTCCTATTTGTCTCAAAGCATTTTCACGGAATTCTCACTTACAATGGCACGCAAAATTTCATGGAGGAAACGGGCACAAAGGTTTGTTTCCTTTGCTATATTTTATGGGCAGCAAAGCCTTCTCTCGATATGAACTCTTGGGGATTACAATATGAAAACACATCATCCATGGGTAATTTCAGCAAAAATAGGGTTATCATTGATTAGTTAAATCAAATTATATATTTGTTTAAAAACGCTTTTATTTCTATTAAATTTTTTTTCAGTTCTTATTGTATACGAATAAATTCTGTCTTAATGGACCTAAATACAAATAGGTGGCCAAAGTATAATTAGTATCATTATAGTACCTCAAAATCTATGAATTCTTTTATAAAATATTATATCTGTATTTCAGTATTTGCAAAATAAATTTTCGTAAACTTGTATGTGTCAGTTTTATTTGCTGATTACACTTGATTTGATATTAACTTGCTAAAAATACATTTCATAGAATTTTTATGAGTGGATTTTTTAAGAAATGCGAATTTTTATTTCATTCATGATTGGGTTTATTGGAAATCTATAGTGAATTTATAGAGTGTATTTTAATTTAATTATGAATTTTTCATTTACGTGATTTTTAACCTGATTAGGAGGGAAGGAATAAAGCGAGGCATTTCATTTTCGAAGATCAAATTTTGTCGTGGAATTAAGGAACTGTCATTTAACTTTGCTACACAATGTAACATGAAGTTTCATCCTTTTCAATGCCCTTTGTGTGGAAGATTTACTCGTAACGATGCATTAAATGAGCACATGAGGACTCATATTCGAGAACGACTCTGCAAGTCTCCTATTTGTATCAAAGCATTTTCACGGAATTCTTACGTAAAATAGCATGCAAAATTTCCTGGAGGAAAAGGACACCGAGGTTTCTTTCCTTTTGCCATATTTTATGGGCGGCAAAGTCTTCTCTCGATATGAACTCTGGGGGCACATTTTAAAAATAAGCCACGTGTTATATTTGCAGAAAAATTCTGAACGATGAGTCAATTGACTTTAGTATTGGCTTAATAAAACTTTTATTTTTTGTAATCTTGTTTGAGTACCTAGTAGTTTTTAAATTTTTAGTTTAATTGAATATGAATAAAATTTTTATCGTAACTTACTTAATAACGCATTTATTTTTTTAGCGTAACTTTTCCTTTTTATTTCCTTGTTTTTATGTCTGCGGTTGAACATGTTTTCAATATATTTCTGACTTACTCATTTAAATCCCGAAACTGAAAATAAATCAATCCCAGTTTTTGTCTTGTAGAAGTTGAAGATAATTGAGTTTGAAAGACATATATGGGGCCTGATGGCCGAGTGACTATCGCTCTGGCGTTCTAAGCCACTAGTTTCGAGTTCGAGTCCTTGGCGGTGTCACGGATGTTTGTGACTGGTTCGGAATCCACTTTTAAACAGTAGGTCCCGGTCTAATGAGCCCCAATGCACAAGATGACCGTAGAGCGACAAACCAAACCATCAACCAGAGAATAAAACTCTGGTCGGAAGGTTTGTTGAAATGGGATGCCAGAAGATGTGCTTATTGAAAAGAAATCCGCGATCATCAAATGAGTGACAATACGAATGATGTTTCTGTCAATATGATGACGATTTCTGCTGTGAATAGTTCTGATAATTTTTTAAATTCTGTCGTTATATCAGGTAGAAAGACAAACGAAATCTCAGTATTTCCACGGTTGGGAAATTAAGTATCGGAATATGGCATAAATATTTGTTGTATGCAATTCAAACGTTACGGGAAAGTGGAGTGCAAGCATAAATAAAAAATGTCTTTTCAGTTGTGATAGTCTATTCCACTGTCTAGGGGTCCTAAATGGCCGAGTATCCAGCGCTCTTGCACTCTGTACCATAGGTTTCGTGTTTGATTCCTTGCGATGCCATGGATGTTTGTAGTAGTTCGAATCCACTTTAAGCCGTGGGTTCCGGTTTCGTATTACTGTAGAGCGTCACAGAGCCTAATCAGACTTCGCACCCACATCATTCCCAAACTGTATAGAGGCAACTCAGCTCTAGGCACTGTTGTGTGGTGTAGTAGTAGTAATAGTATTCCACTAAGGAATCCTTGACCCATGAAAGATTCTTTGATATTTCTTATTATTGTTTAAAGTGTTGGATAAGAAAGACTTTAAATCAGAGTTTGAGTTGAATCCGACACTTTGTTGCTCCAACAAACAAATGAGAACTTTAGGCCAAAAATTGTCTGTCTGCACATTTTAAGAGTAACCTTCTTCCTCATTGGCGCACAAGCCCGATGTTGGGCCAAGTTGGGCTGTCTCCTACTGGCAGATTGCGAGACGGGAGACGTTTTCTTTTGCTATTTTCTTTCTTCACTCTACAGGCATATTAGACCTAGACCTACTATTTAATGTGGATTTAGAACCATTACAAACATCCATTGCACAACCGGGACTCGAACCTGAAACACCGAGCGCTAGACACTCGATTATTCTTGCCCCTTAATGAGTGTTATCGGGTTGAAAAAGATAATCAATGGTAATGGTATAATAATTAATAGTATTGGCTTGTATATTTCATTTTCTGACGGAAATATTGAGATTTAGTTTATCGCTCCACGGCCATATTGTGGACACTTCAGGCTAATTAGACAGGGACCTACAGTCAAACATACATTCCGAACTACTCACAAACCACTTCCGTACCCTGCCCCAGACAGGATTCGAACCTGAATCCTGGGGTACCAAAGGCTGGTGCGGAAGCCAATAGGCAGCAGAAAGATTAAGGAGGCAGAGTGTGTCAAGGATTGATCGAATCAAAAGTCATTAAAAGTCCTCCTTATCGCGTGTTGTCTATAAAACAACTTTCTATGAATTTAGGATTGATCTCGAAAATGAATAGAAAATGATTTCTATTGTAGGAAGTCGTCACATAACATAAAGTAAGGACTGAAGGCTTTTTAGGATTCAAATTTCTTTTCGGTTCCATGTTAGTTTTCCGATATTTATAGTCCAGTCTGAAGTTTTGCAATTTGTTTTGACAATTTTCCAGACTGAAGTTTTGAAATATTTCTGTGAAGGGTTGATGCTCCATGATGCGCGATGAAGTTGAAAATAAGGGGGCTGCTAAATCGGCGGGCTGTCGTGGAAATTGGTTTATCACTTCGAATGTCTTTGTGACAGGGTCGGTTCTTATGGTTGTATTTCCGTCGATAGGTGGCGCAATTTTGTTTTGCTACTTTTGCTGCGACACAGACGAAGAAGTGTCTGTGCACCACAGCAGAGAACCTGGTTCTAATTTGCTACCAATTTTTTCTTTCTGGGTTATTTCTTTTCACTTTTTATTCCAAGTACTGGTTGTACTTCATATATTCCAAGCATCGTTTAGCTATTAAAGTGTTGTGATCTTTTGATCTGTAGTTTTATCCATTTCTTTCCTATTCAAATTTACTCTTCTTATTTAAATTCTTTTGGTTTCTATAAAATGCGTGCGAAGTTTCTTTGTATTTTAAAAGGAATTAGTAAGCCGTCATAGGCTATGATACCAAGAATTTCGAGTTTTAGAGTAGTTCATTTATAGAGGTTTCTTTTTCACTTCTGCCAAATTGTTTTAACTGTCTTATTTAAAAAAAGGCATTTGGATAAATTGAGATAAAGCAGCGTCAGCGTGCATACATCTCACAGTATCAACTCAAGTCAAGACTGATTTTTTGTTTTATTATGCCCGCATGTCTTGCATTGTTTTGTAACTTTGATATTTATGGTCGCTGATGCAGTTTTGTCTCAATTTATCCAAATGTTGTTGAAGTACTAGCAATGAAAGAATTGAACGAAAGTGAAAATTATAACCTGAAACTCGAAATCGTTGATTTTATTGCTTATGGAAGCATATGCAAATGCAGTCCTTGAATTTAATCTACGAACTGAAC
Source organism: Caerostris extrusa (assembly GCA_021605095.1). Classification (NCBI taxonomy): domain Eukaryota; kingdom Metazoa; phylum Arthropoda; class Arachnida; order Araneae; family Araneidae; genus Caerostris; species Caerostris extrusa. Next base: position 39,623 of record BPLR01018677.1, read on the forward strand.
TCTTTAAATGGATCAATGACGTGTGGAAATAAAATTTGAATTGTTAGAAAAATCTAAGCAAGAGTAAAAACTAGCTGCCGGTCACCTCTTGAATAAACATGTTGAAAGGATATAATTGCTCCTCAAATACTGCTGTTATTCTTCGAAAGCTGTATTTCCTCGAAAATTACGTCATACACCAGAAGATCCAGCAATGAATGTTACTGTGCACCCGTCACATTTTGAAGAAATCTTGACAAACTGCAGATTGCCCCCGACAAATACTAGGTAAGCTTTCAAAAACTTCTCAATCCAAATAGTATTTCACATATTAAATATAGTCAATCTTCTAGCAATTGCAAAACCATTGCCATCCATTAATCTTCCCGGATTCACTGGTTTATATGTAGAATAGATGTCATTGAAAACACTGTTTATGTCCTTTATTGATAATAACAATCAGTTGTCACACTGTTTATGTCCTTTATTGATAATAACAATCAGTTGTCACACTGTTTATGTCCTTTATTGATAATAACAATCAGTTGTCACACTGTTTATGTCCTTTATTGATAATAACAATCAGTTGTCACACTGTTTATGTCCTTTATTGATAATAACAATCAGTTGTCAGAACAACAGAAAAATTTTATCTTTGAAACAAAAACCAATCATTACTTAAATAATGCATATAATAATGTATTTAAGGCTTTGAAAAACGTTTTGACAACACACACGATTTCTTATTGTGAATCATATTTATGAAATATTTAAATGTTTCCAAATTAAATGCGAATATGCATCTAATTTAAAGCGGAAGCTTAATAAAACAGAAAATAAGTTACGATCATCAAATCAGTTGGAATTATATTCAAATCCTCTGTGCGAAATCTCTAATATATTAATTCGTATAAATTCGCCAAAGAATCGATATTGAGTTGGAAAAAGTTTACGAAATTTTTAAACAGTTGATGCTGATCTCTAAAAAACGTAAGCAGAATTTCTGCAAGAAATGAATTTAAAGGGTAACTAACTCCGAAATTCAAAATGTAAATAGGGAAAAAAATAATTGTATGTTAAAATGCATCCATTCGCAACCCATTTTCATGTGTAAAAAATTTACCGATTCTAATGCAGTTGGCATGTAAAGCTATTTATAGGGACACTTCGCATGCATAACATGGCATGCAAATTTAATTAAGAAATGGTTTAACATTTGGTATAAAATATATAAGGAAATTTTTTTAATATTTTTGAATTATAGTTTGATGAAATCTTTTAAATATAATTTTAACGCAACCATTTGTCAAAAAGTTAAGACGATTTTGAAATGAGAAATTTAAGAAATATATAGCTCATCAATTAAATGTAATTTATTAACACTTTTAGTTTATAATTTTTAGACATAAATTATCAGCTGAAAGTGTTGCGTATGGAGAAATGGCTAGAAAGATTTTTCGGTTGATGTGCGAAATCTGCTAATAAGTTATCGGAAAAAGAGAAAATCAGTTCTTTTTTTACTGCAAATCTGAAAGTTCAGTGAGTCTGTTTTTAATATTGTTAAAAAAAAAAATAGTGTTTGAAACAAGCAAAGGTCAAGGCGTCCAAGGACATTTAATGGCAGTGAAGAGAGGTGGATTGTGAGACAAGTTCACATTAATTCTAGAACCAGGGCAGTAAAATTGACTTTGAAATGTAAAAGCAGGCTCTAAAGATTGGTAACTGCTTCACCAAGTGGCACACTCTCAAATATCAGATGACCCTAAAGGAGAAACAAAACAATGCCTCCTGCTAGTATTTCTTTAATACAAACAAAACCCTTCTTCTTTCTATGGTGTGGTGTATTATATTTTGTGTTGTGTTCATGTGCATATTTCTTACTGATATTACTGTTATATTCATGTAAAAAATTTCATTCAGATTTAAATGCATGGCTTTTTTTCAATAAATCATAATTATAGGTTTGAGAATCCTATCGTTAAGAATTCGTTTCTCTTTCCGTCGATAGGCGGCGCAGTTTTTTTGCTTTATACTTTTGTCTGCTAATCTGGCAGAGCAGCAACGAATGAAAGTTGATTTTATGTTTGCCGATACGTATACCATTGTGGTTTTTGCGATTGAAAGTGTTTCAAATTATTCCGTAATATAAATCAACGTTTAATCCTTAATTTAAATCACGTGCCTATCTAGAAATTGCTTTGCGACGCCCATTCATGAATGTATATTCTTATTGAGGTCAGATATGGATGATTTCTGAAAGTAAACACATTGTATTTTAAATTATTTTAATGGTGTCTTTTAGATTTTAAGCCCAATAATTATCTAAGCAAATCTCGAAGAAAGGTGATGAATCTTTTCCTGTATCTTTACTTTCCGAATTTGATGCCGTAGAGTCAGGACAACAGGCTTATCGGAAAGGATATCCGGCATTTAAGAAATGGTGGAAAAATGGCCTCAGTCAGACAACTGTTGAATGAGGGTTTACGATCTTATTGATACAGCATGATCTATTGGACTTGGTTTAGGATTCTAAATCAAGAGGATAAGCAACAAGAATTGGTGAGACTGCAGTTGGCAATTTTTATTTTGACGCATAAATACACATAATATAAAGAAATTTCTTTTAATATCTAGCATGTTTCGACACAACCTGTCCTAGTTGTGAAGTGCCCGTTTAAGTGAGGAAGTCTGCGTCGTCAAACATCTTCTAAGAGAAGGCGTTAATGTTATCGTCCGCGCTAGTAACTCCTGTTATAATCAGCGGCATGTTGGCTAATTGGCTAGAGCTCTGGCCTTTGGTACCACGGGTTTTAGGCTCGAATCCTAGATGTATGTTTGTGAGGGGTTCGGAATCCACGTTAAACTGTAGGTCCCGGTCTAATTAGGTCAAAAAGTGCAAAAAATGACGGTAGAGAGACCATACCAAACCCAAAACCTAATATAATCAATTTCCTAAACAACTTGTAACCTAATGTAATGAAAAGATCATGAACTGATTGAATTTTTGCTGTGCATTTTTAACTTTCTGTTTTCTGTATCTTTTCACATTGTTCATTTCAATTACATTTTAAATTCGAAAACCCAAATATTTTTCAAAGACATTACCTTATCCAACTGTCATTCTGATCGCAGCGAATATTAAAAATTGCATCGACATAGCCTTTCATCTTTCATGAAGTTGATATTCAAATAATTTACTTTCTAGTTTGAGAATCGAAATAGAATTTTAATCTCGAATTATTCTTTTTTGGATATAAACATTTATTCTCAAGTTTGAGAATTACTAATAAGAATTCTTAAATATTTTTTTTGTTACTGTGTGTGTTTCATTACACTTTTTTCAATTAAATTTTGCAAATGAGCGAGGATAATTTATTTAAATGGTAAATGTTAAAAGTTCAGTTATTTCGCATCGAATAACTAAATAATATTTCGCATTGTTTTTAAAATTTTGCCGTAAACAGAACCATAGAAAAAAATTATTTCTTGACAGTTTAGCTTCTTAAATGGAGTTTGTCCTATTTTCTCCCTGCTCGGAGGACGCATCTTTAAGTGCTTGTACAGTTCAGGATTATTTTTCTATTTTTAATTATGCAACAAGGCCATCTAACAATTATCCTTTAATTGACAACAAGGATAATTTATTCTGTCTAGACTTGATATTGCAGCTGTAGCGCATTGTTGTTTCGATACTTAATCTCTTTTATTCTGTCTTGGAAAAAGCTTTATTAAAGAATAATACAAGAGTTCAATAAATAAGTTCGGAAGTTTATGATGAGAAATTAATTTTATAAAAAAAATAGTGAAATTAGGTAGTACTATAATAGTAAATATGTGGAGTTGGGTAATAGTAGGATTATGAAATTAATTTTATAGAAAGCTTAATTAGAACTATTTAATTAAGATACAACTAGGTTGTCGCAGGAGTAATTTGAATACGGTTATGTTAAAGAGATGAATCAAACTGTAGACGAAAGCTGAATACAGTACTGAAATATCATAATAGTTAGGATTATTTGGGATAGTTCAAAATATGAATGTGGATGAGGAAATATATCCCGAAGATAAGTCACATCTTTAGTGGAATCTATTATAAGAAGTTATGATTCTTCAGACACATTGCTGAGTGTCTCATTCTCTGTAACCTATGACAAGCTACCAATTGATTAAGAATAATTTTCAATTTTCGTACTGAACGGAATTCGAGACAAGGTCTTTGGGCAATGCCAATGAATGGAATCCCGTTCCTGGCCCACTTGAGTGCTGCCCATCTCCCATCTGGAAGACGATGGTCGGTTTGTTTGTTTGGTTTGTCGCTCTACGGTCATCGTGTGCTCACTTTAGGCTAAGCAGACCGGGACCTACAGTTTAACGTGGATTCCGAACCACTACAAACACCCATGTCACCGCCGAGACTCGAACCCGAAACCTGTGGTACCGAGCTCCAGAGCGCTAGCCACTTGGCCATTCAGGCCCGACGATGGTCGGTGAAAAATCCATTCATTCTCGTATTAGGGTGATCTCCTGTAAAAGAAATAAACGGTGCTGGAAGGTCATTGATTGAAATGTGTCGAAAAACAAGAATTTTGTAGAGGAATTTGTGTTAAATTTCGCCGATTGCTTCAGCTCATAGAAAAGATTCCCTGTAATCATCCACCAGAGCGCTATTGCAAGATAAGATGTAGGATTAATATTCCTCGGGTTTTAAATGTGTTTTCTCAGCAAAAAAAGTGAATGCAGTAATCTTTCAGGAAGATTCAGACTGAATTTTCTCTCTTTCTCTCTAACTCTTTGTCTGAATATCAGTATTCAGAGTTAAGATTCGGAGTGAATCTTTTTTCTTTACCTGAGGAAATAGTTCGAGTCTACAGTTTACGAATAGCACTCATCAAAGCGTAGTAATGTTTAAACGAATGTTTTAACTCATATTGAGACCTACCCGGATTCTCATTCAGATTCATCTCCAATTCTGGATCCTCACCTTGAGATCTTCGTCTTTTATACATAGCAAAACATTTACTAAGAAGATTCAGAGGAAGGTTCAACTAAAGGCACATCCACTTTAGAGCAAGTGCATTCAATGTGCTATTTGTAAGGAAAGGTTTTTCTTCTAAAGGTAATGCTTCGAATAATTAAATGGAGTCTCATGCTGGAGAATGTACGTAATGGGTTTCAATCTAATCCAAAGCTTTTTCTCGCGGGCGTTCTCTAAATATGCGTATAAAAAGCCACGGAGGAAAGTAACGAAGGAGCGTGTTGCATTTGAAAGGATATCACCTTGTTGCCGAATTAAAAACTGTAATTTAACCTACTGGAATGTTTCAATTAGTGGGCAAACTTCAAATAATAGAACCATTACGAAATCAAATTTTTTGGAAATTATTATCCAACGTTGCAATTTTTGTCTTGTCGTAAGATGAGGTATAACTAGCATCATATTGCAATGTGTTACTCAATATTACTCAATCAACTCAATATTTACTAACTTAGTATTTCTCAATAAATCCGGATTCATTATTATTTTTTTTATTTGCAGAGATTGTGAGTAGACGTGCGTGGAAGATGTATCAACTCCCTTTTCGAGAATACCGTTCATACAAATGGGCTAATGGGAAAACCCCTGATTCAATTCCTATTGAGAGCGACCTTTTAATTGTATGATTCAGTGTGGAGAAGCATTTGGTGCGGAATACGACCTGAAAGTTCATCGGAGGATCCACATAGGAGAGCGCCCTCTTCAGTGTTCTTCGTGCGAGAAATGTTTTTCTGAAAAGCTAAGCTTGAGAGATCACACAAGGTCTCATAAAGGAAAAGACCCTATAAATGTCATAAATGTCCTGAACTGTTTTCATGGAATTTTCACTCACTCCTTTTATTGTCTTCTTTAATTTCTGTGATTTTTATGTATATGCCATCTCGAGTTTCGTGTTCTATGTGAATTATTCTATATAACAAATTATAACAAAATCTGAAAAATCAAATCAATGAAAAACATTCTTGTTACACGTTTATTAAAACAGTCTATTCTCTCTTTCAGAAATAAACGTGGGAGTGAAGCATTGAAAATTTCTGTATCTACCTCGCGAACCAGTTTATTTGTGTTGCTATTAATAATGGATTTCTGAAGGAATACTTGTTGAAAAAGTGGCTGGATGGTTGAAAATTTTAGTGATCAATACCAGATTCAAAATACCCACACATAACGAAAGTTGACTGGACAGCGGATCACCTGGATTGTTTTAGCACATTATATGAATGTTATTAGTTTTACGAAATATTTTCATCAAATAATGCTCTCTCATGAATGTCTTTCTAGTGTTATTTTTATTATTATAGTGTTTAAATTATTTTCTTTTATTTAATAATTCTTTACGAATACATACTTTACGCAGAATACGTTATTCCAATAATTAAATGTTACAATTATAGAAATTAAATTTTATATGTGTACGATTTACTATGATGTGTCTGTTTGTAATTTAAAATGTGATTTATACAGTTTTTTTTTTTTTTTTTTTTTTTATGAATTTATATACCTGCCTTCTTATTTATATGTTTTTGCATATTTATATATTAATTATTTGCTTATTTATATGTTTTATTTATAGTTATATGAATTTGAATTGTTTGAATTAAATTCTAATATCCATCAATTAATGCATACTAATTCTTATTTTCTTTTGTAGAGATTATTGGCAGACTTGAAATCAATGTGAAGATGCATCAGTGTCCCTTTTGCGAATACCAGTCATCAATTCTTGGTGACGTGAAAAAGCATGTTTAATCTGATGACTCACAGCGGACAGCGACCTTTTAAGTGTCCATTTCAGTGTGGCAAAGCGTTTACTCAGAACGGTGCCCTACAACGTCATGTGAAGGCCCATACCGGAGAGCGTCCTTTTCTATGCTCTGAGTGTTAAAAAAATTTTTTTCTCTTAAAGATGTACTATGAGCACATGAGGACTCATATTTGAGAACAACTTTGCAAGTCTAGTTTATGTTCACGGAATTCTCACTTAAAATAGCATGTAAAATTTTTTGGAGGAAATTGCCACCGAGGTTTTTTCAATTTACCATATTTTAGAGTACCAAAATCTTGCCTCGACGTGAACTCTTGGGGGGGGATTTCAAAGCAAATCAACAACGTGTGATCTGAGCAAAAGAGGATTCTCCTTGATGAAATCGAATCCAAAATCCTTGATACTCTTGCAAGGTTCAAAATATCCACTTAGAAGATTGACCCTCCAGCATCTCACATATTTGCTGTAAACGGTTTTAACAGCTGATATTGAAAATTTCGGAAATTTAACCAAATATTTTCATTAAATGTTGCAGGATCATCGATGCCTTTCAATATGAGTTATCGTTATTATTGCAATGTTCAAATAATTATTTTGTAGTTTATTTTATTTACTATAAACTTATGAATAAGTACTTTACGCAGAATACGTAACTCCATTAATTAAATTAAACATTATTATTACAGTAATTTGATTCGGTACAGTTTATTATGATGTTGCTATTTGTAATTTAATATAATCTGATGTTTGCAGTTTTTCATTAATATTCTGGTTTTTTAGAGAAAAAAAGCACGTTATTTATTGAAATTATATTTATTTTTGAATTAAAATTCTAATGGCCAGCAATAAGTCCAGTCTAATTTTATTTTCTTTTTCAGGTATTGTTAGCAGATATGAAGGCAATGTGAAGTTACATCAATGTTCCTATTGTGAATACCACTCATCCAATGTTGGTTACGTAAAAAGGCATGTTCGTACTCACACCGGAGAGCGACCTTTCAAGTGTCCGTTTCAGTGTGGGAAAGCATTTAGTGAGAAGGGTAACCTGCAGGTCCATCTGAGAACTCACACCGGAGAACGACCCTTCAAATGTTCTGTTTGTCAAAAAGCATTTTTAAAATCTTCTGACTTAAAACGACATATGGAAGTGCATAGGAGAAAGGGTTACAAAGTTTAATTTTAAGAGTAAATTGTAATAAGACGATATAAGTTTTGATGCCTGCTATATAATTTCAAAATCGGATTTATAGAATGTTTGACATTTTAGCTTAAATTCCTTTTTTTTTTTTATGAATAAGTTTAGGTTTTTATTCTTTAATTTTTTATCGTAGATTTTCGTGAAAGATTGTGCGCTGTTGCTTCATTTTTATAAGACCAATGCAATACAAATTTGTTGTACTGATAGTAGAAATACTACATCTAAATATTTTTCTGAAATAAAATAGATAATTTGCTCTCTATTTTGTTTCCTACGAACAAGGTAATCTGCATATTATATGCCTGTATATATATATATATATATCTATATAAATGCAAAAAAAAGGAATCAGAATACTCAAGAATATGTGTATGTGTAATGATATAGATCTCGAATGCTCACGACTCTATTGGGGTTAGCATGAAAATTTATAAAAGTATCAGTTGTACAATTTTGACGTTTAAGATGCATTCATCGGTTCCTTAACATTTTTTGTTACAGAAATATCAAATATGAATATTTTTAAAATTTATAAATATTTTCTCATTTTATTGTGGAAAAAAAAAATGAAGTTTGTATCAATAAATCGCGTGTAATATTTGATTTATAAATGTTTGTAGAAAGTGTGAAGATAATTTAAAGACACTTCATTGTAGAAATCCAGTGTAATTTTAAATATTATATTTTAAATATGTGCTCTAACTTTTTGTATTGTAATACTCATAAAATAAGTACTATTAAATGTATTATGTTTTTTTTTTTTGCATTTTAATTCATGAAGCCAGAATATAATTTGTCAGCGAATTTAACTGAGTTGTTGAATTATTATTCGTTAAAATTAACTGTTAAGTCTTAAAAATGTTTTAACTTATCATAAAAATATTTGTATTTCTATCAGCTATATAAATATTAAAAATTCTATTTTGCTAACAATAAAAATAAAAAATAAACGAAAATAAAAACAAAAAATTGCAAGCATCAATTTGCTAAGATACTTGTTGTAATGTGTGGCTGATGGTGCAGTTTTCACCCGGGGGAGATATTGGCTATATATAATTGGCTTTTTAGTAAAAGTAGTTTATTTATATGATGAAAGATTTAAAATTAATGTAAGTAAAACATTATTGACAATCTCAGAGAAAAGCGTTGCATTTAAAAAAATTAAATTGATTTTCTTCTTTTTAATACATTCATAATTTTTTGTTACGTCCATTTTCTCGTTATACCTGTATGATCTGCAATTATTTGTTTGTTGGATATCTACAATTAAATTCTAAGGTTCTATTTTAATTATATATATATATATATATATCATGAATGTCTTTCAAGTGTCATTTTTATTATTGTAGTGTTGAATTATTTTCTTTTACTTACGAATACAAACTTTACGCCAAATACGTGACTCCATTAATTAAATGTTATTGTTATAGTAATTAAATTTTGCATGTGTACAATTTTCTATGATATGGCTATTTGTAATTTAAAATAATGTGATGTATACAGTTTTCGAATTTTTTTTCTTTTATGAATTAATGTACCTGCTTTCATTTCTCAGCAATTAAGCAATGCACATTATGAATATAATGGTTTATTGAATTTAATATTTTTATATGTTCTTTAAATCAAAAAATATATATTTGTATATAATATAAACATTTGCATTTTTAATGAATTTGAATTTTTGAATTGAACTTTAATATACATCAATAAAAATAAGCTAATTCTTATTTTCATTTGCAGGGGTTGTTAGCAGATATGAAGGAAATGTGAAGATACATCAATGTGCCTTTTGCGAATACCGTTCACACCATCTTGGTCATGTGAAATATCATCTTTTAATACACACCGGAGAGCGATCTTTCCAGTGCCAAAGTCAGAATGGCAAAGTATTTGCTCAGAGCAGTATCCTGTACCGTCATCTGACCCCTTTTCAATGTTCTTTGTGTGGACAACGATTTTCTCGTAAAGGTGCATTAAATGGGCACATGAGCACACATTTTGAGAACCTCTCTGCATTTGTCCCAAAGCAGTTTCACGGAATTCTTACGTAAAATAGCATGCAAAATTTCCTGGAGGTGAAGGACACTGAGGTTTATTTCCTTTGCCATATTTTATGGGCGGCAAAGCATTCTCTTGATATGAACTCTTAAATGGGCCATTTTAAAATAGATAAGCGATATGCAATCTTTGCAGAAAAGATTCTGAATGATGAGTCATTTGAATTTAATATTGGCTTAATAAAACTTTTTTTTTAATAAATTTGTTTGAGTATTTTTTAATCTTAATTTTTTAAATTTTAAGTGTAATTGAACATGAATAGAATTTTTAGGTCACCTAATTACAAATAGATTGCCACAGTTGTGTAATCACAAATTACACCACAAATTGCATAATGAATAAGACTATAAAATCTCGAACTCTAGAAGTACTCATTTATTTTCTTTTGAACTAATCATTTTACTAATCATTAGAACTAATTATTTATTTTGTGTTAGTTAACGCACTCTAGGAAGATGAAATTTGATTTTTTCTTATGATTGCAAAAGTGTCGTATTTATGTTTAATTGCTAATGAAATAACTGCGTTAATAATTAGCATAATTAAAAATGTCACAGAAAATATTGAAATGCCATCGAACTCTTACATTAAATATTTTTTTCCGAGTTTATATATTTCAATCGTTGCAAAATAAATCTTCAATAAAAAGTTTGATCTTTACCTTTTATGGATCAAGATTTTATTGATTTATCAAGAAATTATGTTTGTTGTTTAAATTTTAATGGATCAAGTCATTATGTTTTGGTTCCGTCGATCCTACTTGGGTTTAGATTAATTTGCTAAATAAATTTAAAAAATTTCGTGCACTATTTTAAAAAAAACTGAACATTTTTATTAATTAAAAACTCAGACCCTGCTGTATTATAGGAGAGTAGGCATCGTAACAAAATGTATTTTCTCCGAAGATGTGCTTTATGGTTCCCAAGTCTTAACGATGGAAAAGGTAAGCATCTCAAATTTCAGTGAAGGAATTGGCATTTATGATACTATTAACACCACCAGAACTGATACGTTTCATCCCAGACAATTATTTTTAACTTTTTTTTATCAGTGTTCTTTATGTCTGTGGTTGAACTTATTTTAAATTTGTTATATCTGACTGATTAGTTTAAATCCTGTAAATGAAAAATTAATCAAACCCAGTTTTTGTCTTGTACATGTTGGTAGCAATTTGACAAGATAATTTTGGGAACATGTCTATCACATAAGGGGCTTGATTGCCGAGTAACTACTGCTCTGGCGCTCAGTACCACACGTTTCGGGTTCGAGTCCCATCTGTGTCATGGATTTTGGTAGTGGTTTGAAATCTACTTTAACATTCAGTCTCATATATGACTGTAGAGCGTAACAGAGCTCAAACAAACTTCTCTCCCACATTATGCCCAAATGTAAGAGGGGCAACTCAGCTCTGGTCACAGTAATGTAATGTGGTGTAGTCGTAGTGGAATCCCACTGCATGTTCCACCAAGGAAGCGTTGATTGGGGAGAGATTCTGTAATAATTCTTATTATTGTTAAAAATTGTTGAATAAGAAAGATTTCAAATCAG
>BPLR01018678.1:0-34316 GCA_021605095.1 Caerostris extrusa
TATAATAGTACTTGATATAGTTATTGAGTTTACAAAAAGGGTCTATTTTCCTACATTCATTACTAAATAAAAATTTGAAGTTATTATAAAATACCGCGGATAATCCTTTTATAACATTGAATGGTATTAGTCTCGTTAATTGAATTTTGAAAATAGTATATAATCCTTGTAAAAGTAATTAATTTGACAATATATATATATTTTAAATTAAGTCTTAAACTAGTAACTTTAAATAACAACACACTTCTCAAACCATTAATAATGATGTTCTTTTGTTATTCATCATACATAGTAATGAACTTAATTAAAAATACAAGAAAAAGGGAAAATACATATTTACTTTTAAAAATATTGAATACACAGTTTTTGATATGGATCCCATGGAAGCAAAGTCTGCAAAGGATGTGCCTTGATTTTTCATATATAATAACATCCTGAGATGCACTCACAGTAGGTTCTATCTTTTAATTATCTCCCATCTAAAGAAATTTTTGAGAAAGACACTGATGATGAATAAATTATAAACACTGACTGAAGAAGAAAATGAAATTTTTAACTTTTTAAAAATTACCTTGTTGTAATGCCCAACAGCTGAGCAGTAATAATAGCCATGAGCCAGGAACTAGAGTTTTGATTTCATGATAAGTACCATTAGATGAGGATTTCTTCATAAACATGAATTTTTGAGGGAAATGAACAGCAATGTACATCCTAATAATAAAAGAAAGAGCTATTTTACTAAAAGAAATTTCTAAAATAAAACTAGTATTTGTTAATTCATACAACTAACATACAAATATATAAGTTGACAAAAATATTAAAAAATACAAACCTCTGTCACATATATTGGATGCAGCTATTTCTGTCATAAAAGGGATGCCAATACTGAATACCCTTTTTTTTCTTCTAAGCTCCATTTGTCTCCAGGTGATACAGATAGCTATAAAATAAATAACATAGTTTAAATATGAAGCTCAAAACTAATATTTCTGAACTTTTAAAAAAAATTCTTAAGTAGAATTAAAAAAATAACTTCTCTTTTAAAACAAAAATGATTATTCACCATAATGGCATAAAAATTATATTCAATTATTTTCATTTTTTATGAGAAAATCAAGAAGAGAAGCTTACTTTTATATATGAAGGGGAGTTACATGAATAACAGCTGAAGGCAAATATGCTATTTCCCCAGATATATCTTTACAAATTTAAGGAAAAACCAATAATAAATGAACCTATGAAAAAATGCTGACACAACTAAATAAATAATTCTTATAAATGAACATTTGCAACTGCCTTTAAAATAATTGATTACAACGAATACTAGAAAAGAATTAATTACTTAACAAAACAGTACAACTTTTAAAAACACCAACTGCAAAGGATACATCTATCTTTGACAACAATATTTGATGTGCCATACTTTAATGCAGTTACAACAGCTACAGCATCTTCTAAAGTAGCAACAGTTTTATCAGCCACTTCAAGATAATATTGGTCCGATGGCAGTGATATTGCTATGAAAAAAAAATTATACATTATTATCAAAAAATTTATATAATATACCGGGTAAATGATAACACAAAACAATGTTTATTTATTCTTATAATAAATCATCACAAATTGACTATTACCTTAATATAACATCATTCAATTTTTAATCAAATGCAATTTGACAGTTACAATTTGACCACAAACTATGTAGGAAATTAGCATGTGGCCAAAATCAAACAGATGATTTTTATTGCAATTAAATTCACTGATTTTAATTGTAATAAAAATAATTTTTAATTTTTAACAATTATTTTAAATTACATAAAATTAAAGAAAAATAAACAAAAAAATTTTTCAATATAACTATTGATTTTTTTTTCTTTCAAAATTATTTTATGACGATTATGCTCGACTTGTAAACCTCTTAAGTAATCGATTTGTCTATTTCTGACTTAAAACTGGTTGTTACCTTTTCAAACAAACGGTGGTCAAGCTCTATCTATTTCTGAAAAAGCTTTCATTAAAATAATTTTGTACTAATTACACATATTTAATATATAAATAATGACTAAAAGTTTTAAAATACTTACGAAAAGCTTTCCTTGCTTAATAAGCTCTAGATGATATTTCACTTTAGTTCCGGGTAATACGTATATATGAGCCGGTTTCAGATTTAAATTTGCAACAACTACAAGACTAACATCATATGATGCAACATGCTAAATAGAAAAATATCAAAAATTTTTTAATCATATATTTAAATTAAGATTTCTAAACTTGAAAAAAAAAAAAATTAAAACATTTTTTTAACCTCAAAAATGCATTTTTAATTGAAATATTGTTATATTCTAAGATCGTATAAATATTAACTACACATTTTTTTTAAAACTATTTAAACAAATGTTACAAAAATGATTCACATTTTTTAATTTTATGTAAATATGAGCAAATTTTTAAGTATATAGTGTGAAAAATATTTCTTATAGCATGTGTATGCAAAAGTTTTTAATTAATATTTTTATTTTTATTTAGTTTAAAATTGGAAGTTTATTTGAGTAATCAGGAAACTAAAAATATCAACAAGATAAAATGAAATATTACACATATCTGAAAGTATTAGCAACTAATTAATATTTGAGAATATCATATTTTTAAAATTAAAATGAAATATTTTGAAGGAAAAAAAATTATTTTTATTAAAATACTACACACATCTAAAAATGTATGCTTATTAAAATTATTAACTTTATAATATGAAAACATACTTTATAAGCTGGATCTAAAGGTTTCACTGTCACTTTAGCAGAACCGGTTTTGGAACCTTCCATCAAAATCATTGAGCCATGTAAATTTTGCTTTTCCCAATATTCTACAGTTGCAGGAGTTTTATAAACAGAATCAGCAAATTTCAAGAACCTACATTTCAATTATAATTAAAAAGTATATTTTTTCAAAAAATCATACAATACATTAAATAAAATTGCTAAATGCCATTATTTATCAAAATGATAATTCATAAAAAAAAACAGAGGACTACATTAAAATATCTGATTTCAATAATCATAAATATCTACAGAATTTAGAGAAATAAGAACAGAATGTTGCAAGCTGGCAATTGAGGAACTTGCTCTTAAAGCTGTCTTATAGGCCATGGTGAATTTAAAAATACAGAAAACAATTTAATCATCACATTTTGCTGCTAAATTAGTAATTCGGCAGCTAAAATTTATATTATGTATTTTATATTTTAAGTCATGCTGTATTTTTACATTTTCATTTCTAATTGTTCTGAAATTAACAAATTATCAGCAATGGAAATATTGATTCATTGTAGCATGATATCGGTCAAATATTCAGATTTATAGTTTGTTTATTCAGGCTGGGTGAAATTAAAATTTCAAAAATCAATATAACTACAATCTAATATAATGATATATTGATTTTATACAGAGTGAAAACTTTGAATATGGAACTTACTTTTGAATCTTAAACAATAAATGGGAGTTTCTGAACCCTCACAATCAACAAAGTTTTAAAAGCAGCTTTTAATTACTAGTTTCTAACATGAATTATGATCATTTCAATTCACTTGGCCTTTTATTTTGTTGTCTTCCACACAAAATTGTTTCATTTTTGAAAACAAAATATCTCCCTTCTCCCATTTGATTATGCATGCTTTATTGCAAAATATCTCATTTGGTGCTAAATAATTAGATGCATTTGTTTAGTTTTCTGGACAAGTTCAAAAGGGGATACCTCCATATCCTACCTAAGTAATATTATAATTTTAATTTTTAAGGAATTCTGCAAGATAAGTTTTATTTTACGTGACAGTCCTTAAAATAATATTAACTTCAAACAAATGTCAATCCTTCAATAAGTATAAATTCACAAGATAATTATGAAGAAGAGCTGCCGAACAAATATAGAATATCTGAAATCAGCAGATATCTCTGAATCAGTTATGAAATCGCTTTTCTCCTTTGGCAAGTTTGTATTCGCTGATCATCTTTGAAGCAGTTTTTACTGGTTTTGAAAAATTAGTATTTCGTATCTAGAAACTGCAGTAACATCAATGTTAATGGGTTTTAAAAAATCAATGTTGAATATTGACAAAACATCAACATCATATATTGAAATTTCCTTAACATAAAAATAAAAATCAGATATGTGGTTTTAGACTTAAAACAGATATTCTGATATATATCAATTTATTGTCCAGACCTAGTGTTACCAATAAAAAGTTTCCCTTATTTTACCAATTCATGGAAAAAAATGTCTTTTAAAAAATATATAGTGTTTTGCTTAGATTGAGATAAAAAATGACTGGTTATGAGAGCTAAAAATAGAGGAATAAAAATCTAAATTTTATTTATCAATATTATATAGGATAAGACAAGGCTTCTATTACTATAATTGTTTTGTAGATAAATGCATCATTGCATCTAAAAGATTTTACCAAAGTGGCTAGCCACCAAGGCATGCAACATGAAAGTAATATTACATACCTCAGTACACCATAAGCATCACTTGCAAGAGAATCACTCTCCAATGACCACTGAAAAGCAACCCCAGCCAGACTTGTGAATGTATCACCTAAAAAAAGATATTTTATACAATGTTTTTTGAATCCCAGCAAAACATTTCTTTTCAATTTATGCATTAAGTCAAATTGTATGCTATAACATTTACTTTTATATACATCAACATTAGAACAAAATTAAGAAAAGCACTATACACATTTAAATTTAGGAAGTAATATTCATTATGACTATTATTATAACATTAAAAATGCCTTTTTATTTCAAACAGAAAAGATTTTGCTTATTAAAATTATTTATTCAAAATTTTCTATCTCTTGTTCTTTGGCAATTGAAAAGAAGTTTATTAGTGTTACTTTGAATTTAAAATAACTGTGTATGGCATAAGTAATAAGGCATATTTTTTCTAGAATTTTGATGTTTTTACTTATTTTTCTAATTCCATTTTTTTTCAAGCTTAATTACAGTTTATTCTAATTCAAAACTTTGGAAGTAAACAATATCCCCCCCCCACACACACACATTGTTTGTAAATTATCTACATTTACATTTATTAGAGAAATAATAGTATATTCCTTTTCTTCTAACATTTTAAAGGTTTAATCCTATTAGATTAAAAGAATAATGTATTAGAATGTAATAAACTTACCTTGATCATTTTTAGCAACAACTTCAAATGCTTCAGGGGCATCTTCCAGGAATAGAACCCTAGTAGTTGTAATAATTTCAATTGAATGGACAGAGTCAATAACAATATCACAGCGAAGAATTTGCCCAGATTCTTTAAAAACAAAACATAAAATTAGCGTACTTGAAATCATTCCTGTATAAGATATTCATATAATAGAATCACTGTAAAAACATAAATTAAATATAGGAAAGATACAAAAGCCTTCATACATTTTTGACACACACATATAAATAATAAATATGACATATAGTTTTAATATATTCAAAAAGAAATTAAATTTAGTTTAAAACACTATTTCTCAGGGAAAAAAAAAAGACCCAATAAAATGCTTGCCTATTTTAAATTTATAAAGATTAAATTTCAAAATATTCTTTTCAACTTCTATATAATAAAAAGCATAAATTGATGAATACATAAATCTAATAATAATTTCTTATCATATTATTACATTAATTCTATGCCATAAAAAATATCTAACATCTGGTAAATTATCAAAATATGTATAAACCCATCTACAATGTATTTTATTAATATTTGATCAAATAAATTATAAACTGAATAGAAAAATCCTTATCATTAATATTAAGAATCATTATTATGAGCTTACTTTCATCTTCAACCAAAATAATAGCATTTTCTCTTTCTGGATAACGTGAGACAGCAGAAACTAAGGCTTTAGTTGTACAAGATGCCCGTTCACGATCAGATGGAAGAGGTGTTACAGTCACTAAATCATATCGACTAGAACTCCTAAAATTAATAAAAAAAAATATATTAAGAAACAAAATTTATTGAAATATGCATTAGGTTTCATTTATTTCTCTGCCAAGAAAAATTAAACTAACAACAGGATATCAGACTGTTACAAATAACCAAACTCTCCCAAATTTTTTATTTCTGTTCATTCATTTTTAAACTTTTAAAAGCTGTTGCATTATGCCTTTTAAAACACGTAGATCAGCTAGCAGTAACCATTTTATACAGAAAAATAACAAATATGAAAATTAATTTTGATTTAAAGATTATTTTTTATAATTATTTATGATGTTACTGCATGAAACTATAAAAGCTGAAAAAGTTGACAGAATTGCTACATTGAACAAAAATGTCCATATAATGAAAGACAGTTAAATTCCTCAGTTATATTTCCTTAAGCTCTGAGGAATAAAAGTACTTGAATTAAGTTTGTGGATTAAATAAGCATGAAGTGCAAAGAAAAGTTGTCACTAGTCAGAAAACCACCTTTAATATTTAAAAGGTGGTTGTCTGACTAGTGATTCAAATGTAGAAACACTGCTAATTTCAGGAATTTTATTGAATTTCCAATTAAAACATTTGAATTAATGAAAAATTATGTGGGATATAAGAATTTTCATGAAATTGTGCAAATTTTAATTGATAATTTAGTGTTTTCTTTTCACGAACAAAATTGCAATTATTCATCTTTCTTAACTTTATAACTTTATTTTAAATTTGAAGTTCACATGCAATTATTATTTTTAAATACATAATTTAACATTTTGTTTATTAAAATGTACTGTAATTTTCTGCTTATAATCTGCAGCTTATATGACCCACAGCCATAATTTTCAACTCAAAAAAATTTAAAATCTTGTATATGTTTGTAGTTATACATGATGAGTTGTGCTGCTTTTTTAATTACCACGTATTAACCACCTATTATATTTATCTCATATACACATAGCTTAAACTAACAAAATGTTTTTCAGGTAAGAAAATTTGTTATAAATTTAAATTAATAGAAAATTAGGAACAGCTGGTGCATTCATGAATTATAGTGAAAACAAAATAAATGACAATTTTGCGAGAAAAAAAAATCTTAATCAGTATAACAATTAATAATTTTGTCCTTCTACAAAACATTTTTTATTCTTATCAATAACTTCATTTCAACCCTTTTCATCCATTGGAATAAATTAATGTAAATTGGGCATGACATTTTGTCAAATTTTGTAAAGTCTTTATATCTTCCACAATTGTTTCTTTATGTTTAGAAGATTGTTTATTTTCTCACACAAAAATTTATTCACTTATGTCCAAAACACATTTTTATGCAGTAGTTTAATAAAATTATTCTTTTACAAAACTTCAAAAAAAGTCCACATATTTTTGTACGTAATAGCCTATAATATGTAATATATCCTAATGAGCTTATAATTCACCTATATATCTATACTTGTACACAATAGCAAATAATCTGCACTGCCCATTTTTGGATGTCTTTTTTTTTTTTTTTTTGAGTGCGTGGGGGGGAGGAGAGTGGCATAATCAATGGATAATAGACTGAAAATTACAATTATTGTTCTTTTGAACATTTTAATATTCAATCAAGTAATAAAACTTAATTTTTTTTGCATCTGGCAAACACTTAGACAGTTGTCTTTGATGCCTTAAGGCAAGTGCAGCAGCAATGCTACTCACTTAGCACTATCCAGGAGGTGCATGTAACTTGAACATAAGTTTTGGACGTGGAGTAACAATAACCCCACAATGCTCTACGATCATGTTAGGCTGGGACCTACGGTTTAAAATGGGTTCTGAACCCCTACAAACATCCATGGCACCGTCAGGACTCCAACCCAAAACCTGTTATATCGAGCGCCAGAGAGCTAGTCACTCATAAAACTTTAAAATAATACCTTAAAACTAACTTTGTTCATTATAACTAAATTTTGAAAATGTATTACACTTATGAAGTTTATTTAACTATAAAGATTTTATCTTAATAAAATGAATTTCAATTAAAAATAATAACTTAATGAAAGAAAAGCATTTTTCTTGAAAACTATTTAGGGATGGCAACTACTAAAGTAAAAAAAATAAATGGATATTTCTAACAAATTTTCTGTTTTGCTCAATTTATTTACTTTTGATTTTTAATTTTTCAACTGTGAAAATTATTTCTAAAAAAGTGATCCAAGTTTTCAAATTTGATAAATGGAGGCTTGATATACCTTACTTTATTAGCTAATCTCCCCATTGATTTTATTTTGAGTATACACAATCGGTTCAGAACAGTTAGTCATTTTCCCACTACAAAGGAAAATTCCTATTGGATTTAAATTATTATACTTCTACACAATTCTTTTTAGGTACTTAATTTTGTATTAGCTAGTACATAACATGAAAAGAAAACTAATTTCCGTTTAATGTTATTATAAATAAATAAGAAAGAAAATATAGAGGAAATAATAATAATAAAATAATACTTTTCCGTCAACTGAAAAAAAATTACTAAAATAAGTAAAGTTGAATATTAAAATTAGAATTTTTTTCAAGATAAAGTCAAATGTAAATTATGATGAATAATATAATCTCAAAATTGAATATAAACACAAATTATGATCATATATGTAATATCTGGCATTCATATTTCTTTTTTGATTTTAAAAATATGAACAATATCATAGCTAAAGACTTGATTATTGAGGAAGTTTACCATTTGTAGCAACCTCCTTCTTTAACTTCTAATGTATAATTAGTAGGTACACCTGTATTATACGGTAAAAGTATTCTAGGAACTGATAGTTTAGCACTTTCGCCAAACTGTAAGTAAAACCAAAACAATAACAAGAGTTTTATCATGTTTTTACTTGACAACAAATGCCTCTCTAAATTTACCGCCATCATATCTGAGAAGCACGCTGTTTTGCCGGGCAGCGGTTACAATTACAAAAATACCCCTTCTGAGAATTTTCAAATATCTAGCCAGATGCTTTCTTTCGTAGTAAAATCATCTTTTCCCTTCTGTAGTAAAAGACAAATTGAAAATCTTCATTATACTTAAAATATTCTTTCAAAAATCTTTTAATGAAAAAGTAATAATTTAAATGGGTCTATGAATTCAATTTTTTTTTTTTTCATTAAATCATGCTGTCCTTAAATTTTATATTAACATGATATTTTATTAAGTAAAATTATTTTATAATCATAAAAGATTTTTTTATTATAACGACAGTCAAACAAAAATTAAAGGAATTCTTGTATTGTCTTCAGCCCTATGGCAACTTTTCTATTGTTTACTACTACATGTTCAGGTGGCATGAGATAATTTCTGCTACTTCTGACTCAATTTTTCTGTCAACTTTTTACTTCAATGAATTAAGTACGTATTATAGTCACATCATTTATTTTAAATAAACTTTTAATCGATGTTTTGTTTTAAAGCGATCCTTTTAATTGTTAGTGAATGGCCTTGACACTAAAAAAGTTTTTTTTTCAGGAAGTTTTGTTTTGTTATTTTAATATTTGTAATTTCAATGTTTACATTGATAACCGTTTTGTTCTGCTGACCAATCAAATCATCTTGCGCATCATCAAAAAAAAATATATGAACTGTAAAATTAAAAATCATAGATTTGTTTGCTTTGCATGATTATAATTGACAACTTTCGGTTTTCGTCAATTTAATTTAGATGAAATTTTAACTAAACATATCTTGTATAACTGAAGATTGATATTGCGTTTCTGTCAGTGGTATTTTTATGAATTTTTCACGGTCACTGAAATTTTTTAGCGTTGTTTTTATATATTTAAGTAAGCATAATATTTAAATTATTAATCTGTGCATGTGCTATTCTAATCTGTCGTTTTTGTTTGTTCAAAAATATATACGTGTATTTATTTAATGGAAATTTCGTGTGTTTCTTTTTGTGCTTTTTATTTTACTCTTATAAACTAAGATTTATCATATAAATGAAATATATTAAAAGAGAAAATAATTATTAACAAAAACATGAATAATTTTAAATGTATTGTAGTTTTCATTTTATGAGAATAAAAGTATAGTTTGGATTTAAAGTAGTTGACAGTTTTGGAATTAAAGTACAGTTGATTTTTTTTTTTTTTTTTTTCCAAAAACTTTATTAAATTTTTGTTCAATAAAACATCAAACGTTTTAGGTTTTTAAGCTGTTCAAATTTATTATATATATATATATATAAGTCTTAAAATTTTATAAAGCCACTTACATATTTATTATTTAAAATTATAGGAAATAAATGTTTTGTATTCCCCCCTTTAATTTACTATTTATTCAGGACTATTGCTCTAATTTATTTATTATTATTATTTTTATTTTTAGATATTTAATCAGTAGAAGAAGAAAAAATCAGTGATGAGCTGGTTTGATACAGCAGGAATTGCTAGTTTAGCTAAGTCAGCTTTAACAACTGCACAAAAAACCATTGACAAGGCACTTGATATTAAAGACGAAACAACTAATAAATTAGAAAAGAAATCTCCCTGGTATGTAGTCTTCAGTTTATTTTTCTCATTTCAAATGAATTATTCAAGTGTAATCAGTCTTAATGTAATTTTATATATATTTGGTAAATACAATAAGCATGTAAATAGTTTTAAATTCAGTAACATGCATGCATTATTGTATCATAAATTTTAAATCTACTATGCTTTAGTTTTAATATTTTATACTAATTATAATTGATGATATTTTTAGTAAGAATAGTTAAGTATTTTAAAACTGTACTTTTATGACATAATTTAAATTATTAAGGCAATTATAAATTTTAATTTGACTGTCTATTTTTTACAGCTGATTCTGACAGTTTTTTTGAAGCATTTGGTTTAAGTGACAAGCCTTCAACATCAGCAACTTCTTCAAAGCAACCAAAAAATAAAACTGTAGTTTCAAGTCCTGAAACATTACAAGAAAGTGATTTGCCTGGACATGGTTCTGGCTTTTGGACAGATACATGGGGTTCATTCTTTGAAATCAAAGGTCAAAATGCTTCTTCAAAAGATTTAAAACCTACTGAAACAATTGAAGAGGATAATTCTACAGATGTTAAACTGAAAAAAGAAGATACAGTATTATCTCAACCACATAGAGCTAGTCTTTTTCCAACCGAGCCTCATACTATTGAAATATCAGCAAATACTAAAGATAATACCGGGCATTTAAATAAGCCATCATTAAATGAAAAATTATCTAAAGTAGATCATCAAGAAACAGTTAATATAATTGATTCTTTTAATGATTCAATTATTAAGGAGGATTCCAATTGTGAAGAAAGTAGTGAAACAATCGTTATTACAGAACAACCATCTACTGAATTAGAATCAAATAATACATTGCCTGCTCAAATACCAACTGATAGTTTTAATAATGCCACACAAATCAAAGAAAGCTTACAAATTAATAAATCCATCTGTGATAATGAATCAGATACTGCAACTATTATGCAGAATACATCTGTTTCTCCTTCAACTGTTCCTATTGAAGCTATTGGGGAAAAAATTATGGACCAAAGTGAATTTCTTGAATTGCATGTGCCTGGTTTAATTGAAAAAAAGGATGAAAAAATTGAATCAGAGTATGATGTTATAGAAATAAATAAGAAAGAAATTTCTGGCAGTTCTATGACAGTTTCATCTGATTCATTTACTCAAATAGTTTCTATTGATGAAAAACCAACTAGTGAAAGTTCCTTTTATGATAACAGCAGTTCTACTCTTATAATTCCAGACCTACCTGTTGTTGTTTCTGAAAATGTGGCTAACTGGGAATGCTGTGCATTAGACACTCTTTCTCCTGATCTTTTTGCTACAGATGAAAATGAAAATTCCAATTTTCTAGTCCAAGAAAATAAATTAATTTCAAATCAAAATCTTCAAGTTAGAAACACAGCAAGTTCATTTCATACAGTGAGAGGAGATTCGTATAATGACAATCATACATGGCCTAAAAGTACTGAACCTGGACAATCTATAGATGAATCTCAAAATTCATCTAATGAAGAACAAAATTCTCACCATAGTGATGGTAGCAGTAATAGTAGTAAGGATGATGATGATACAGATACTGCTGAAGTCAAAGAATATGATGCCAAATCCTCTAGCAGCAATGAATCGCACGCTACCTCTTCTAGTTCCTTTGTGAAATGTTCTGCTGAAGAAAATGAGCCTAACTTTCATCGAGGACCTTCCCCTGTTTCTACCACAGCTTCTGAAAGATCAGATAATACTAAGCATGAATCTGAACAAAATACTTCGGGAGATGAGAATGAAACAGCTACATCTTCTGATATTGAGATTTTATCACCTCCAAATGGTGAAAATGGCGAGAGGAATATTTCACCATTAAAGCATGTTTGGTTGTCACGGCCACTACGATTTCGAAGATCAGAAAGTCCAACTTCTGATAGTAGTAAAGATAGCATGATGCCAGTGGTGAGTGAATTGGAAGAAGTTAGCTATGAGGATGGAAGTAATTCACTTACTACTCTTTATGGTAGAAAAGGTTTGCATTTTTTCATTCTTTATATATTTTTTAAAATATGAATTACTTTATGTAACATACTAAATTTATTGTTCTTTAAGAATGTATTTCCATTTGTTATTAAAATTCATGTAAAGTTATATTAGTTTTTTCCATATATGTGTGCGTGTGTGTATAATTTTCTGAATACATAACAATATATATATATATATATATTGTTATGTATTCTGATAAATAGTTTTCTTATCTTATATGGGAAGCAATATTATTAAAATGAAAATGTCCTATTTCTATTATTACTTTACTCAGTATTATTCTGTTTTGATAATAGCTTGAGCAAGTGTGTTTATTTATAATAGTATGTTTAGTAAACTAAACATATATTAAACTTTAGGGTGATTTTCTTAAACCATCCTTGGTGAGCAATGAATACTGCAATTTATATTTTCATCTTGGCCTTTTTTTATATTTTAATCTATAATGATTTACTGTTAGTGGTATATTGGAAATAGAAATTCAGATACTGTGTTATTACTTTCTTGTTAAATTTCATAGTTATTTTCCCTGAAAGCATTATTTCTTCCTTCCCCATGCCACATTTAAAGATGTATAGCCTAATATCAGTCTCTCGCCATTGTTTAGATTTCTTCATCAAATTAAGTCTTGTGTTTTTTTTTCTTTTGCTAGTGATAAAGCCTAAGGGCCTGGTCCAAAATATGCTAGATTAGAGGACTTAACATCAAAATTATTTTCATTGTTATTTATTTCTCTCATCTTTTAGTTATAAATGCATCATTCTTAATTTAATTTTTTTGCCAGGAATGATTTGTTACAGGTCTATCCTTATGTGTCGATAAGATATAGATAATATGTTTGTTAAAAATCACATATAATCCAAAAATACCAATTTCATTATTTTTATTCACAAAAACAAATAAAGGTCTTAATTCAATTATGAATTTAAAAATTAGTCTGTTTTAAGTATTTAATGTTAAGAGAATTTTGTAATGTTTTGAAATTTTGATTGATTAAATTTTGAATTAATTTTTTTTTTTTTTAAATTTAAACATTGAAATTTTTCCTTTTTTTTTTATTATATACTATATTATTTTTATCTGTTTCAAATAAGCTTCTTCAAAATAGTTTACTTTTAGGTTTTTGTTAATTGTTTTTCTCGTTTTTGCTGATTATTAATTTTTTTTAAATTTTTGTCTGTTTTTAAAGTGTATTTTTAAAAATTATATTAATTATTCTAAAATAATTTTAAAAACATTAATCTTAAAAAAACAATTAATAATTAATTCTTTAGTTATTATAAAAAATAAGTGATATAATATTAATCTAATTAATTTAATATCAAAGTTTCGATTAAAAATATTTTTATTTAAAGAGGAAGAATTGGATTGTCAAAAGCATTATGATGATGACAGCATAGCAAGGTTACTTCAGGTATTTTTAAGCTTATGTTACTTACAGTTTCTTTCAAGGAAAAATATGAATTCTATTTATCTGTACATGTATAATTTGAATATTTCAGAATGAGGTGTGACATTTAAAAATATTGCTTTGTCAAAATTCATTGACCTGAGGTGCTGAACTGGAAAAACATCCAAGAACATGTTTTCTTATGTTAATTTAAAATATTCCATTATAAAATGTTATCCTTATTGTGCATTTTCTACTAGAATAGTAAAGTATTATGTGCTTAACTTTCATGTGATAGTTTTTTCAACTTATTAAAACTCTGTAGCAATATTTTATTTGGAAAATTAAAATAACAAACCTTTTATTTAGTTTTTTGGCGCTGAAAGTTTTGGATTTTAAAATTTCAGTATTTATTTGAGCGTATGAAGCAATATTTTATTTAAATTTATTTATTACTTAGTTCAATTTAATGTTATTTTCTCAAACATAATATTATATTTATACAAATTATTATTCTGTTGGTTAAAGTTTGAGCTTTTAAAAAAAAATTATGATGCATTTCTTTTTATGTCAAGAACATCTCTATTAATAGTATATTGTTTATTTATTAATTTTATATATATTTATAAGATTAGATGTTTTAATTATTTTTACACATAATTAAATCTCCCTTTTCATTAATTCTGAATAAAATTATAATATATTAAAAAATAAGAATATCATATTTTATTTTTTATAGAAACAAGATGAACTTCAAATTGTGTTAGATGCCAGAGAGAAAAAAATAATTGAATTAAGCAAAGAGAACATAGAATTACAAGAAAATGAACAGAGGCTTAAAAAGTAAAAAATTTTGTTCTATCTACTGATTATGACTTTTATTTACATTATGCCTCTGCCTAGATATGATTTTTATAATTAACTTCATATTGATAAACAATTGAAGTGAATTGATAAGTTTATCTATTTATTTATTTTGTACTTTGTGTATTAATATTAAAGAAATTTAAGCCTATATATTCAACAAATTATCTCGTTTGTATAAATTTATTGTATGTTGTTTCTTGGGTAAATTTTGCCTAATTTTTAAACTTGTATTTAATTTAACTTAATGTAATCAATTATTAGAATAATGTACATTGTTTTAAGAAAACTAGAAGAATCATTCTAATGTTTATAATAAAGTTGACATGATTATTGTCTATGTGTGTTAATAGATTTACATTTTTTTAAATATGCTTGTTTTCTTATAAACTAAGAAAGAAAATTTGAAATCTATTATATTTCAGAATTTTACTCTTAATTTTTTGATATTATAAACTATCTCTACTTTGACTTGACTAGGATTTTCGTTATTATTATTATTATTGTAGAAAAAACCCAAATAGTGTTTCGTGTTGATGAGAAATTAAAATTTTTTTTTTTTTAATCCAATGACCAATTTATTATATTTAATTATTCTTATATGAATTTTTCAGTATTAAAATATGCCATTTTAAGTTTTGAACTTTGTGATCCTTATTCAGAAATACAAAATAATTCAATTATTTCTAATTAAATGATAATAATGAATATATTCATAATAAATAAATGAAATTAATGTATAATAAAAAGTTTTTATTATATATGAAGAATATTTTTTATAATGTTTACATGTTTTTATTTTATTTTGCCTAATTCTGTTCTAAATAAAATAGTGGTGTTTTATTTATTTCATATAATTTTCATTATAGCCTTATGCAAAAAATGCGAAGAGAACAAGCTAAAGAGTCACAAGATATCACTTCATTGACTAGAGAATTTACCCAAAGACTTGCTCATGTTGAAGGTCAATTAAAAGAAACTATTAAAGTGAGAATTGATTTTGTTTTTAAATTTCATTCATTATATTTATATTGTATTCTAAAGAAAATCTGCATTACATATATAATTATTATCTTCAATTATAAGTTTTTATTAATCATATTTATTTCAATGCAGCATTAATAGATAATTTTGTAACTTCATTAATTTTTCAAAAATGAAAGATTTATTATGTGACAATTTGTTCTTGGCAAGTTAATGTAAATACACTTAATATGTATACAAAACTTTATATACTTTTAGGAAAGAAATATACTTCAACACCAACTTGAAGAAATTAAATTAGAAGTTGACAGAAGGTAATTTTATTTTAAAATAAATTTTTTATTTTACTTAAAACTATTGCTAAATCAGTTAGTATAATGATTAACTGTAAAATATTTGCTTAATAAAATAATCATTTTAAAACTTTTACTCCTTATTAATTAGTTTTAGCTTAACCAATGTTTAAGATAATTGTTATTACATTGAAAATTTTATTGTAATCAGTTTTTATCATCAATTATAATATTTGTAATGATTTGAATGTTGTTTTCCTTTCATAATATATAAGAATCTCAGTTTTAAAAAAGATTTAATAATACTTTTAAACAATATTTTTTAAGAATTATAAAGAATATTATTGCATTTAAACATATTTGATTTAAGTTTAAATATATATTGATTTTTGATAATCTATAATATTAGTGACTGTTTTTATTCTTTCCTCAACATAGTTATGGGATTTAATATATTAACATAATTCAAAACTATTGTAATTTGTAAACCTAAACCCAAAGTGGTTTTATCTGAATTAGCTATAGTACAATTAACTCTGTTCATTTATTCATTGAGGTTTTTCTTTATGTAGGGTGTTAGCTTCAGATTTTGATGAAATTATAAAAGAAAAGGACCAACAAATAAAAGAATTAACTGAAGAAGGTTGTGTATACATAATATATATTTACTTATTCACTAAGCATCATTTGTTATCTAAATAAATTATTTTTTAATGATAGAAAAATAAATTTAACTTTTTTTTTTTGTACAGGTCAGAAGCTCGCTAAAAAAGAACTTACACATACAACTATTATTAAGAAGTTGAGAGCTAAGGAAGATGAGATGGATCGCACTATTAAATCACAATCGTATGTTTAATTTTTGTAACTACACATTTGTTAAATTTTGAATTGTAGAGTAATTTTTATTTAATTAATTCATTTTTTTTTTTTTTTTTTTTATTTTTTTTTTGCTCTATTCATATTAGTAATTTTTTATGAATGAATTTATTTTTTTGACTCTTCTATAAATTTCTTATTAAACTAAAATAATTTATACTTGCTTTCTTTGAATGAATAGGTAAATTAATATGATAATATAACTAATACTAAATTTAATCAAGATAAACTTCTAATTTTAATAAACAATATAAATAAAAATTCTTGCAAATAATTATCTTGTTCATTTATTAATAAAGAGATTTGTTTCCTTATTTTAATGTCCTCTTCATCTTTGTTTGCTTTTATTATTTATCTATTCTTCAATTGTTCATCTCTGTTAAATAATAATCATATCTTTCATACCAATGACCAGATGGCTTTGGTTCAAATTCTCTTATGTTTATTTTAAGAATCTGGTTTTATTTTTCACTTAATTTTGAACCATTAATGATTTATTGTATTTTCTTATAGTTTCATACTCTAAACTAGTAATCTCTGAAGTTTTGTAAGACAAATGCTAGATAAAGTTTCTTAAAGCTTAAATTATTGATTAAGGCTTTTCACTTATTCACAATTTATTTTTAATGTGTCTATTTTTTTTAGAGAAAAATTAGAAGATAATACAAAAGAAGTAGAAAGGCTACGAAAATCTATTGGGGCAAAAGAAGAACAAGAAAAGAAACATATTGGTATAATTTTTTGTTAATGCTACATTATTTAAATTAATCTTACAGTTTATCTAAATAATAAAAAAAAATTTTTAATACATTTCTGTTTATTTAGATGTGATAAGGAATCTCAACAATTCTGTCAAAAAGCTTGAAAAGGAGGTTTCACTTTTAAAAGTAAGTGATTTTAATTAAAATAAATAAAACTTAGAAGAAATGTTGAAAACAGAACTCTTCCGTAACTCAACAAATTATCTCTTTATTTCTTATTTTCTTTTGCTTTTATGTTTATTAAAGTTCAGTATTGTATTTTATTAAAGAATAATTCATTTAAATAATATTATGCATAATTAACAAATGCTTTTGTTTAATTTATAATATGTAAAAAAATGCAAAGAGGCAAACATGTAAAAATATAAAAGATGGCCAAATATTGCTTTAATAATATTTTTTCTCCCCTTATATAGAGTGATTTAGAAGATAGCAAAGAAAAAGAACACAGTTTAAAAAGATCTTTAGATAGTACATACAAGTAAGTTAAAATCATTTGTCTCTTAATTTTTTTTTTATTTGCTCTTTTTTTATCATAAATTTACTGAAAATATATTATTCTTTAATAGGGAGTATACAGAATTGCAAAAATTACATTCAGCCAAAGAAAAAGAAGTAGAGGTATTTTCTTCTTTCTTTTCTAATATTTTCTTAAGTATGAAGTAATTTAGATCTTAAAAATAACTTAAATTATTGATTCTTATTGAATTGGTAGCAAGAATGAAACAATAGCAATATAGGGCAAAAAAAAAAAAAATTTGTTTTTTAATTTATACCCAGAAACTTCATAAATTATAAAATTACTAGTAGTGTTTTTTTCTCCAAAATACTTTAAACAATTCAACCTTTAATTTTATTCATTTCATGCTGTTGTTATGAGGGAAGTATCAACATATTTTTAATAAGACTATTCTGAGTTTGCTTTGAACAATGAATAGGAGAAAGGGGTGGATTGCAAAAACATAATATGTTTTATTTAAATGTAAAGAAAAACAGTTCAATATTTTTTTTTTCTTCTATTTTTAAGAAACAGAGATCATCATTTTTAATGAAGATTGTCTTTTTTACATCAAAAACTGCTTTCTTTTTTGTAGTAGATGTCATTTTGTTCTTTGGCAATTAGATAGCAATTTGAATGATTACCAGAGGAACAGTTTGAAATTTTGTAGTTTCATACAATTCTAAGCTTTGGAAAACTATCTTTTCTTATTTCATTAAGGAAAAAAAGTTAACAATAATTTTCCATTGTAATAAGATTTCTTCCCTCTTAGAAATAAATAAAAAATAATTATATATGACAATGTCTGTTTGATCAATACAGAAATTCATAATAAAACTAATTTTTTTGTGCTGCAAAAAGATGGCAAGGGCATTAGGTTCCTTCAAATGTTTTTGCATACCATATTTTGACTTCAGTATTATGGGGGAATAGTCTCCACCAAAATAAATATTTTCATCAATAGGTACATAAGGAGTTTGAATTTTATCTAATATACCTTTTAGTAGTATTTGTACTAGTATAACCATATGAAAAAAAAATTTAAAACTTAAAAAAAAAATTTCATTTAAGCTATACTTCTATCATAATATGTTATAACTATTGGATGCAATTTTGAATCAAAAGCAGAAGTTTTTGTCATAGAAATATAGAAAAGGAATATTTCGTGTAAACATCCATTCAGTCATGCTGCTTTTGAGCAGGCATTTCATTTATGATTATGTAACTCTTGGTTTGTCTACAACTATACTTTTGAATGTGAAAATATTTAAAATAGTTTTTCCAAAAGATCAGAAACACTTGTTAATAGTATGTTAAGCTAAATAAAAGTGATGAAAAAGTCATTAAATTCTGATCACATTAACATCCAATTCAGAAACGCATTGAAAGAAAGAACTATTCTTTTATTTGCAGAAGGTCACATTTTTTATATGCAATTAACTGTTTTCTTATATCAATCTTACCACCATCAAATATATTAAATAATACATCTTATAATGCACATTATTATTACTAAGACTTGTTCCAACAATATATGAAAATTCAACCGTTTAAATCTGTCTAAAAGTTTGTTTAAACAGGTCTAGATCAAACGTATTAAACGGAAAATAAAAAGATGAATGGTTTACATTGATACAATTAGATAAGAGCTTCATTTACAAGAAAATAAATTTTAATAAAGAATTATGTAATTGGTTTCTCTTTTGAAAAACAAAAATGCACTTATTCAGTACATTAAATTCTTCCTAACTGAAATGTACAATTTTATTTATGGTTAAGTCATTGTTCTCCTATAAAAAAAAAATTTAATATGGAATTTTGTCAAATACAATCATAGCGAAAAACATTGTGCATCATCATTGTCTTGAAATTATGCACTCTTCCATCAATAAAAGCTATAATCATGATTTTAGCAATTATAAGTAATTGCTTATAGGTAATTAAAAAAATATATGCAATTAAATTATGTATTATTGAATGGAGAATAGAAGTTTCCTGCTGCAAAAATTAATTTTTTTTATCTAATTGCAACAACTTAACTGTGCTGGTAGTAATAAAATGTGAGAGTTCATCTTATATGCAAATATAAAAGTAAAACTGAACATTGGTTGCAAACATAGTATATAAATATTTTGATAGTTCAATCTTTAAAATAAAAAATAATGTTGCTTAAAATGAAGGAACATGTGCAGAAGATCATGGTTAATAGTTTATTGAATGATTGATTATCTTCTATGAAATTGAATGATTTTTCAACATGTCCATCAGTTGTACATTACTGCCGTAACACTCTATGTAAATATGTTTAGAAAAGATTTTAAATGCCATAATTATGCTAAAGCTGTAAAAAGAAAGGGTACTCCAGCTTCACTTAAGTATCTGAATATAAATGGTCATGATGAAAAGTATAAGAAAAACTATGATCTAAGAATGTAAAGCAAAAGTACAGATATGGGTGTTGTTTTTGTTAAAAATTTTTATTAAAAATATTTTGTGTTGAAGGAAAAAAGGAATTTCATTCACAAGTAATAAAATATTGTTCTATATTACATTCATTATTGAAATATTTCTTCTTGGTAAAAAAAATGT
The DNA here is from genome assembly GCA_021605095.1 of Caerostris extrusa. Taxonomy (NCBI): domain Eukaryota; kingdom Metazoa; phylum Arthropoda; class Arachnida; order Araneae; family Araneidae; genus Caerostris; species Caerostris extrusa. The sequence goes on from BPLR01018678.1 coordinate 20,782, forward strand.
AAAAGTTGCCCACAGTAAACCATTTTTTTTTTTTTTTTTTATATTATATATTTTGCCCGCAAATTTCTCTTTTAGAGAAAGTATTTAGGATAAATTAAAAACTGAATTCAATAATTTTAAAGTTAAATATTTAAATGTGTCCTAAAATCAATAGGCAAGCAAATCTCTTTTCTGTAGGATGTATGTGGTGCTAAAGGAATTAAGTATAGAAATTTTCTTAAAACATTTTAACAACTTCACATAGCCATGCAGAATATAAATAAGTTTTTTCTGGAGTAAAAGAAAATCGAATTTATTTTTTCTCATCAGTGTCAAATGAAACTATGTAAAAAATTATTAAGTGTAACGAAAACAAATCTTGTTATGAAGCTGAATTCTCCATGCTTTACTAAACTCAAATGATGCTATTTCTTAGGAAAAATAATGTTATAGGTAATTTTATTTTAATTAAGAACATTAAATTTTGTTGTACTAAATAAAAGTCTGTTTAGTGTCATGGTGTTAATTTCATCAACTATCAATATATAATTGTAATGAAACAGAAGATTGTTAAATTCTTTCAAGAAAGTTAAAAGTAAAGAATACTAATATAAATTTTTATAGAAATAATTTTTAAAAATATTTTGATCAAGGATCTTGAAGGAATTTTATAAGAAAAGAAATTTTATTCAAACTAATTTTTGTATAATATAATGAAGATTTGTATCTATTGTGTGATACATGTAATCAGGATTGTAATTAAGCTATCAGAATATGAAAATCATGAATATAAATAATTATTGAAAATAAATGTGTTAAAATTGTATGAAATTTTTAAATTCAACACTTTTCATTATAAAATAATATTACAAATTTTCAGCATGTTTAATAATTTTTCTTAAAATATTTGGATAATCTCTGGTATTTCCCATAGTAGAGATTAGCAGCTATGTGTTATTTATATATTTTACATAGTTTAGTATTCTTATATAATTACAATAATTTTTATTATTTTCACCACCCTCATCTTATTAAATGGTTGGAGCCTGCCTTGGATATGAGGATAATATTTGGTTTAAATTAAAGTTTGAAGTAATGTAGAAAAGATAAAACACTTCTGTAAAAATAACCTCACAAATTATTTACGTACATGCAAATTCTTCTGATTTTAACTGCTTTTCAGTCAGAGGCTAAATTGTCCTAATTTTAAAAAATAAGAAAAAAAAAAATCTTAAAAGTATCTTGTATGCAATTTTTTTTTCCATATTTTAAAATGTTGTCTTAATATATGTCTACATTCTCTTATTGATAAAATTTTAAATATGAACAACGATTTTTTTTTTTTGCAACACATTTTTTTTTTTTTAATCCATAATTTTGATATTTAAAAAAATATTCTCTGTGTCCTTTCTTAATTATTCTAACAATTTATTAGAAGTTGTTCTTTATGTATTTTTAAATATTTTAATAATTTGTGTTTCAAGCAAATATTTGAATGCAAGTAGTAATTTTATCATAACACATATTGTAATTGAATTTATATTCCATAGGAATTAAAGTCTGATTTGGCTTTACAAGCTAAAGAAGATCTGCAACAACGATTAGAAAATGCTAATAAAGAGGCTTCTAGACAAAAAGAGATGCTATTGTCGGAGATGCAGCAGCTGCGATATACAATTTCTAGATCTCAGGAGGAAGCCAATTTGAGAGAGAAGATGTTTAAGGATGAAATTGCAAGTTTGCAGAAAGTAGGAATCCTATTTTGTAGATTTGTATAAGTAGAACATATAATGTGATGTAGTGCTTACTTAATCCATTTGACAAATAATTTTGATAAAAAAGTAAGATAAAATAAATTAAGAGTTTCTAATTAATTGCATGTTTTTATTTTAGATATTTTTATGTTTTAATATGCTATGTGTATAATATATATTTAATTTTATATCTAAATAATTATAAGGAGTTAATTGTTAAAAATTTTTGTTTCAAAATTATAAATTAACAAAAAATTTAGAAATGGAGAGTTTACAATACGCTAATCCAAATATTAAAAGAAAGAATTTTAAATACTTTTTTTCAAGCAATTTTCAAAAATCATCTGATATATATATATATATATATATATAAATCACTATTGATGATTGGTAGATATTATATATATGATTCATTTAATTGGATTCTTCACATTAAATGTAATGGAATGTAGGTGCTAACTCAAATATAAATGGGGAGGGGGGATACACAGACTGAAAATTTACACAAAATTACCAGAATAAAATGTTTTTAAGTTCTATTTTACTAATGTGCATACTGAACTATATATTTGAATATAATTTCTTAAAATATTTATACTCAATATTGTTCATTCTGGAATAAAAGAAATTACATGAAGATTTCCATAAAATACCTGTCAAAAAAATTTTCAAAATATTATAGCTCAATTTTACTTGTATCATTTTTTTTTTTTTTTCCCCTAAAAAAAAAAATATAATTTGATTAAAAGAGACATAATCATTTCTGCTCATAAATTTTATTGCATTTAATGACATTTGTGTTAATTTACCAACAAGTGTTAAAAAGAAGTAAATAAATTTGTTATATTTATAATAATATAACAAATACATTTATAATTTTTATAAATAGTAATTTTTCTAAATAAAGAGAAAACAATATTTTATCTAGTATGTGAAATGCAGTCTTATGTGACAAAATGTCACTGATTTTCTTCAGAGAAAAAATACCACTCCATCTTGTATTAAATTCTTTCACCTTTTTATGAGTTATTATAATGAAAGAAATGTACATTTATAATTCGAGCAATTGATTAATAATCAAATTCTCAAATCAGTAAAAAATGGGCATTTTGTTATTAAATTTCCTTTTTAATTATTCCAAAATTATTGTTTGTAATGCACATATTTAAAGATTTCTCTTGATTGTTTTTAATTCGTTTTTAGAGATTGCAAGAAGCTGATGAAAGAAATGAGGAATTAACAAAAAGCATGTCATCAGGTTAGTTGTTTTTAGTCACAACTTTTTTTTTTTTTTTTTTTTATAAAACCAGTATTTTATTCGATATTTACATTAAAATAAAAAAATTCCAGCATAAAATAATAGATTATGTATCATGTTTGTTAAATAATTGAAATTTTAGTAAAACTATATATTTATGATTATCAAACTTTGTATTTCAAGAAAAAAATTATATTTTCTCTTTTAATAGCTACTAGACCCTTAATAAGACAAATTGAAAATTTACAAGCAACTTATACTGCTCAGACTATTTCATGGGAGAAAATTGAAAAAAGTTTGACTGACAGATTAAGTATGCTGTGTTTGAGTGTTATTTATTTTCTATTAAAGAGACTTTTAAATAAAAATTTTCTGCTTTTATAATACCATCAATATTTAGATTAGAATAAATTATAATTATTTTACATCTTTTTTTTTTTTTATTCAAAAATTTATATATTATTAGTACTTAGATTTTACTATTGCTTCAAATAAAGGTGATGCGCAAAATCAAGTTGCTCATATTTCTGAAAAAGAGAGAGCTGCTACAGAAAAGTATTTGGAATACCAATCAAAACTAACTGCACTTGAGTCTCAAAATAGCACATTAAGGCAAGAGAAACTTCAGTTAACTTCTGAACTAGAAACATTACGAACAAAAATAGTTGTTCTAGAAGAAAATAAAAGCAGGTACATGTTTTTAATATATATTAAAATTGAAAGCATTTTGTAAAATTTTAATTTGGTGGAAATAGTTTTATTTAATATTTTTTTATTATTTGCACCTTTATTTTATTTTAAAATTTTTGTATCACTAACTTATACTTTTTTATATTGCATTTAAAAATTTTTAACTAATAATGAATTATAAAAATTTTTTACTTAAATTTCAATTTAAGAATTTTTTTTTATATTTTAATTTTCATTTGCATAAATTTAAAATGGAATTACTGTCAAAATGCATGAAAATTTTATTTCATCAAGCAGTTGCTTTTGTGACAGTTATTAATTTGTGTTTTTTTATTTTTAGAGAGACATATACTTTAGATAAAGTGAAACAAAATTTCACTACTGAAATAACAAAGTTAAAGCAAGAAAAAGTAAGCAAATACTTATTACATCAGATCTAAAGTAAATTATATGATTATTATTTTTGGTTACTATCTTCTAAACATCTTGGAGAATTGCCATAAATTTTCTTTTTGTAATAATTTGAATTAAAATAATCACATGTACACTACAATACTATGCTTTATTTAGAAATCAAAGAAAAATATGAGCACATACAGGCTGGCTAACTTGTGTATTAATGGTTATTAAAATAATTTAATATATTTAATTCAGGAATAGTTTAATATTAATTAATAATATAAATCAACCCATAATCTTCAAAGCATAATTTTCAGTGCTAAAAAAAAATATTGAGTATTATCTTTAGGCATTTTGCATTATTGTTTTGATGGCATATGTTAGTTAAATCGTTTTTAAAAAATTAATAAAACTTTTTCAGTTCTAAAGAGCATTTTGGTGTCGCAATTCTGAAAAATATATATTTAATGTAAGATAAGATAAATTAGTGCAAAGATGTGTATTTAATAAAGAAAATATTTGATCATAAATTTGTTATAGAGATGAAAATTTTGACCATTGTCACAATTATTAATTTAGCTATCTTTAAAATGTTCACAACTGTTATGTTTCTTTTATTTTTTGCTTTTAGAGAATTTTTTATGTAAGAGATAAATAAAGTTATATTTCTTTGGCAATATTGTTAAATTCTCAGAAGGCAATAACCTCCCCACATCACCCATCAATAGGCTATTTATAGCATACTGTACATCAATGGAACCTGAGACCACCGATATTCAACATATAAAAAAAATAATTATTGAATTGATTTTTAAGAAATCTCCGCCTTAAAAAAGAAAAATGTCCATGGGTTATATGCAGCTGTATATAATCTAAATATGAAATTCAAAAAAAGATTTTAAGTAGGAAATTGCAGTAATTGAAAAATTAAGTTTTCATCTAAATTGATGCAATTATGCTATTGCATTTATTTCTGATATATTAATGTTTTTGGTTTATGCAAGAGCATCTTATATGAAATTTTTTTAATCTGATGCTGCTGCTTTAAAAAACATATTGCAATAGTGCTTTCAAGAAAGTCTGATTCATTTAATTCTTGTTATGTTGCTTTCAATGCAGTATATGTAAAAGATTTTAACTAATATCCATAGATATGGTTGCTTTTTTATTATGGTTTCTGCATAAGCATCTTGTAATTCATAATAAAAAAAAAAGCACTCCTATAAATTTGACTAGCTGTACTTTAAAAGAATTCTGTTTTTAAAAAGAAAAAAAAAGTAGTTTTACAAAATAAAATCCTTTTTGTAAGTAATTTGCTGACATTAATGAATGTAATTTTTAAGCATTTTTATAAATTTCTTACTTATCATTGTTGTATTTTATTATTAGTTCATTACTTTTGAGAGTTTATTTTGAATACTTCAATTTTATTGTAACTTAATGTGGTGTTTGTTCAAGTTTATTTAAAATTATTAAAGGTTATTTAAAAAACTTTTTTTTTAAATAATTAACTAATTAAAAAATTTTAGATATTCTTGAACACATTTGCTTTTTGTTAAATACATCAACATAAAATTTTTAAATTTAAATATTGCATTACAGTAAATGCCATTTTGTGTCATATCATATCTTTTATATTAATATAGTGTCCTTGCTAAATAAAAAAAAGCTATATTATGTATAAATTTTGTTGAATAAAATGCTAAATTTTTAATTTTTTATTTTTCATTATAGTTAAATTTGGAAAGTACAATGTCCACTTGCCTAGAACAGTTAGATACAGAAAAAAGAAAAGTTAAAAAGTTGGAGGAAGAGATTAAAATCAAAGTAAGTATTATATAAAAAAATCATGTTTTTGAAATGGAAAAAAAAATTTTTTTACTTTTTTTTTTTTTTACACAAACAATTCTATTGTAGGATGCTCGAGCTTTAATAATGGCTAATTCATCACCATGTCCTTCGCCTACAGGGTCTGCTAGAAGTTCAATCAGCAGCATACAGAATTGGTCACAGGTTTGTAAGAAATTCTATTTGTTTAACTCAATTAGGATTGATACTATTAATGATATTCACAGTATTTTTAATTAAAAAAATAGACTTTTATTAATGTCTATAATTTCTATAGTAAATGGGTTTCTTCAGATATTAAGTTCCAATTTTTGTGAAACTGGCTTTTAAAGGAAAAATTATATTTATTCAGATACATGTAATAATATAGCTTTTATTTATAAGTAATTCCTATTTATTAGTATTTTTTTTTAAAGTAGGTCCCTTTTATACCTTAACTGTTCAATAAGTTTTAAAGGAAAATTTTATTTATTATTATGACTTAAGAATGAGAAACATTTTTAATATTTAAAATCTTTGATTTAATAAATTCAGTAAATAAAAATGTCTTTAAATTTCAATGCTTACAGAACGTTTTGAGTATATTATAAATGAATAGCATAATTTAATAGAATCATACTATTTAAATTAAGTCTATTTCTCTTTAATATTAAAAATTGCACAATTTTTTGCCTAATTCAATAAATAATTGGAAAAGTTCTCATTTTAGGATGAAGGTCTAGAACATGGTACTATTACACCTGTTAATAGTTACAGAATGTCAGTATATGAATCATTAAGATTGGGAAGTGGTTCTTCTCTTTTGGAAAATTTGCAATCTCAATTGAAGCAAAGGGAAGGGGAAATACTTCAATTGCAAGTAAGGTTCTTTTAAAAAATTTAGTGTTACAATCAATCCATAAAGAGGTGTTATGAATATAAATTTAATAGTTTTTTAAATTATACTTTTTAAATGCAAAATTACAATTAATTAGTCGTTTGTTGAATGCTGTGTATTTTATAAAATTTAAATAAGCAATAAATCGTGTATCTTATGTAAAAGAAGTTTTCAAATGCATGTTATTTCATTTTATTTTCTTACTTGAAAAAAAAATGCAGACTAGTATGTAATAAATAAATAAATAAGTTGATTGTATGTAATTAAAAAATATTCAATATTTGCTAACATGATGCAGTGACCTCTTTTTAATCCAACACATTTGAGACCACAGCCATATCAGATTATTGAGTTAATATAGTTTTCAGAGGGCTATCAAAAATAAATCACGCTGGATAAAATAAAATATAAAAATTTAAATATTAGTTATGAGCTAAATTTAAATATTAGTATGAACATTCTGAATCCATGTTGATGATATAAATATCTGATTAATGCAAAAAAAAAAAAAAAAAAAGATTACAGAGAGGATACTGTATTTTTATTTGAGACATCCACAAAAAATGCATAGGGAAAATAAAACTGGATGTGTTTTTATTATTGCAATCTGAAATATCAAAGTTGGAACAAGTGAAAGAATCAATGACCCGGGAATTAGTAACATTAACGGAACAAAATGAAACTTTGTATCAAAAAGTGAGTGACTTGGAATCCTTACAGAAAGAACACAAAGTAAGTAATATTTCAATAATAAAACGTTTTAATAATTAACAATGATAAACATGTATTCTTGTGTATGTAGAGTATTCATTTTAAACTTAATTATTCTAGATTTGATAGATAACAGAATTACTACATATTAATAATCATTTAAAACTAGCTAACTTTATGCTAAGAAATAAATAGAACCTATGATAAATTATTCATTTGTGTGAAGTCAGTTTAAAATCAGCATATGTATAAAATTTATAACTATTTATTAAATAATTCATGTATATATAATTTCTATTCTGCCTTTTATTTTGTTATTAATAAGATTTTTTTTATTAAATTTGTTATAAAAATGAGTTTAATCCTTACAGTTTTTTAATGGAGAAATAATTGTAACATTAAAGCAAAGGAGCATACTAAAAATAGAAAATCTTTTGACTATATGTTTTATTGAATTAATATAGTATTCCATTCATTCTGTCTATAATAACGTATGAGAAGAAAATAGTTTTTTCAATTTTAATGTTGAAATTCTTAACATAAATATAATTTTTTATCTTCTGATAGGTCACACAATTTATGCTTGTGCAGCTTTTACAAAAAAAAAAATTTCTCCCATTTTAAAACCATACATGTAAGCCTGTTTAAAGTGACCTTGTTTTAAACTTTTTATACTAAAACCATTTATAACCATCTTAATGTATCTAATTTTATATAATGTAAATTGGTTTTTTTTTTCAGGATCTTGATCAAAAATATAATACACTTCTACAAATGTATGGTGAAAAAGTAGAAGAAACAGAAGAATTGCAATTAGATTTATCAGAAGTTAAATCCATGTATAAAGCACAGGTATATTATTCATGTTTGACACATAAATTTTTGTGTTCTGAAATTAATTATCCTTAATCTAACATATTAATGACCTTGCAAAATGTTAAAATTTAATCTTGTCTATACAGAGGAAAAGTTTTATTGAAACACAGTATTTAATATATAACATAAATAAAATTTGTACCATATTAAAGTATGGTTTATTCTTATTAATTAGTTTTGAGCAAGGCCTTATATTTAATGAATACAGATTACTCTTAATTAAATACCATTTTTTTCTGTAATTCTGTGAAAGTTAAAAATTTTAATTAAATAAAGTTATTTTTATTTCTGATTAGTTGTATAAAATGCATATTTTCAGATTGAAGAATTATTAATGAAGCAATGAAGCACTTTATTTAGACTGCATGGGATTGGTGTATTTATTGTGTGAAAGGTTGCAAGTTTTTCTTTTTAAAGAATGTATTGCTTCAAATTCTAAACTGTACATTATGTATAAACATGTATATATTATTGTGCCATTTCTTATTTTTTTTTTAAATGCAATTAAGCACCTTTTGGGTAAGCAAGCATTGTTAAATATTTTGAATTAATATTATCCCAGTGCTTTTAGACAAAATTAATTTTTATCTTAAAATATAAATGCTATTAATTAGTTATATATCATTAGATGGTTTACATCCAATATAAATAATTTATTACTGTTTTGTAAGATTTAAGATTTTAAAACTATGAAATAAATATATCTTCAAAACAAACTAAAAGCTGTGATATATCATATGGGCAATTAAATATGTGTTGTAAGATTTATTGATAAAAACTTGTGAATAAATGTATTACTACATTAAAGAAGTCTCATTATTTTAAAAATACTAACACTACAATGAATAATTGCATGATTTAACCCACGATAAATCTTTTTCCATTGATGCTAACTATTACATACTTTGATTAAAAACTACTAACATTCACACATAATTTAACTAGTTAGTATAATATTAAATGCTTTTTTTTTGAAGATGACTGAATCTTGTATATCATTTAATGAAACAAAAATATTTCATAATCCACTAGTGACATTAACAATTACTCTTAAAACAATACTACCATATAAAAAAGAAATAAACTAATCATTATGTTAGATAGTAAGCATACAAAGGAAGAGAAACATATCTCAAACAAAAATGACAAAACATTTATTATAATGTGTTTTAATATTGCACTAAATAATAAATGCCATAATTACTAAAGCTCTTAAGATAAAAATATAAAATATATTGAATAAAAATTATATAAACTAAAAAAATTTGTATAAAAAGAAAAAGCTAATTATTTACAACATATATATAGACAAGGTAATCATTGGTACAATTTAAACTGCTCTTTCACTTCTGTAAAACTAATATTCCCAAATTTTTCACTTTGCTTTTGCATGAGTTCAAAAATTTGGCTAATTGCTTTGTTGAATCCTGAAATGAAAACTTCTTATATTAATTGAAATTCAGTTGATTATATAAATGTTTTATATCACATTATTATAAACCAAGATTAAATGATAAAAATATAAATGTATATAATTATTTAAATCAATACATGTAGAATATTGTACCTTTTACAGCATCAGATAAATTCAAAAGTTATGAACATAATATAAATTTAACAATGGAACATATTTTTTATTGAAAAAGGATCTTAACAGGAAAATATTAGAATTTTTTTTTAAAGTTATATTTTCAAATGTTGAGGTAAATATAATTCATTGGTTATTGTACAGAGAAAAAAAAACTTACTCATATTCATGATTTCTTTGTTCATCTGTCATATTTGCTTCAATAATTTTCTCTGCCATAATGGCAGGAGATTTCTTCAAGTTTGAGTTAATAGACACAACAGATTTTCCTATGATTAAAATTATGTTAATCATAAAATAAATATTTTCTTTGCATTTCACATAAAAACAGCATTTTTAATAAAACTTAAACAATGAAAAAAAGGAAAAGAACATATTGGATACATATATCTTTCATATTATTAGTAGTCTTAATCTATTATTTTCTAATTTTTAATTAAATGCTACTCATTTTCTTTGTAAACTCATAATAGAAATTAATCCAGTTATATGTATATATATATAATACAAAAAGTTTTGGTTATTTAAATTTCAGAATGGATAAGATTTTTGAAAAAATTATTCACTAAATTAAAATTTTTATTATTATTGTTAAGAAGAGACAGAAAAACTTTGAATATTTATGAAATGAAACCAATTTTTCTTACTGTTACCTCATTATGAATTAAAGAATAAAATTTCTAATAATAATAACTTAACAAGTTTCATATAATAACATTTGGGGAAAATCCTTTTTACATTAGTTTCCACCTTCATTGTTTAATTTGCATTACTTTATTTAATTCCTAATTTATTTTTACTTGTGGGGATCAATATAAATAAAAGATATGATCAATATATTATATTTATAAAAATTTCTAATATACTTATTCATTTAAACCAGGGATGCATAATGTCGGAAAGCACATACTTACAGTAAAATTATTATGATATTATTTAATTATTTTTGAAAATAATTATTTATTTACAGGTAATATATATATATATAGTATTATGAAAATTATAAAAGGAATTTGATGCCGTATATTATTTTAATAAATCTTATAGTATTTGGTCCAATTCTTGTACTATGTGCAAAAACAGTTTTTTTTTTATCCATACCTAAAAATGTGTTTATAATTACATATTCATCCAAATAGTTTTAGTATTAAATCTATCAACAATCACAACTATATTTAGAATTATTTTAAAATAAAACTTGCTTTTGATAAATATCATACTAATAAACTAAAATTATGTAGATAACATGCTTACATATAAACTAGATGATATCTATAAAAGATTGATTTTCAAAAAATTAGCTATTATATTTTTTTAAGTAAAATGAACTATTGATGTGGCAATCATTACAAAAGCAATGGTACACACACGGAACAGTAGTTTCAGTATCAATAATATTCATACATGGCAGATAATTTGATTACATTTAGATAACAAATAGCAATCAAAATTTTATTTCCTTATTAATCGAATTTTTATATTTTCAGCAATTAAAAATTTAATGATATATATTCCTTATAAAATTTATTTCTGAACAATAAAAGATATATCAATTGATGCTTTACGTAAATTTTCATTAATAAATATTATTACTATTTTGATACTCCTTTCTCACCAGAAAAAAAATTTGATTTATATAGATTTGGCAATCTAAATATGGCATTCAAATTACAGTAGTTTATAAAATTTTTTAAAAGAAAACCTTTTGTATTTTTTACAAAAGATTGTCTTTTTAAAAATTTGTGCATATTTTAATATGTAAAAATGAAAATTCAAAACATTTATTATTTTTCATGGATTTATTAAAAAAACAATAAAATCTCTTGTAAAAACTTATGTCACTGAGATTTTTGCCTTTGCAATGTGTTTTAATATTCCTGTATTATGATGCCCAGGAATAATCTGCTAACATGTTTCCATTGTATCTTTACCAACTTGAGCTACATCTTGGTGAGTCCTTCTCCAAGTTAATCAAATTTGCTTCAATACTAGCTCAGGAAAAGTTCAAATTCAAATGTAGAAAATTAAGTTTAAAGAGATATTGTACCATGACACCTAAATAAGAAAACTGGTTCTTAATTTCTCCATAATTTTGAGACATTATTTCCTAGGAATGCTTACTCATGTTTTTCAAATGCATCCCAATATACTTTTTCCATTAACATTAAGTTCATTTCTGAAATTTACCATCTTGAAACATCACTTTACTAGAGGGTCCACTAAATATCTTATTTTATATTAACATAATAATGCTAACATTTTTAATCATTGTTTTCACAAATTGTTTATTTTACACTTAACAGATGTACTATTGTAACTATATAAATTCTGCTGAATGTCAAGTCTGCAAATTATTACTGTGTCCAAAAAGTAAGACCAATTTTCAATTTAAAATTCCCAGAGCTTAAGGATTCTAAATTATTATTTTTCTTTTAGATTGCTGGCACTGTCCTTGACATCTGTGTGAATTGGACGTCAGAATATTCATTAGTGCTTGAGTTATGCTTGGCTTTTGTGAGACACTAAACTGACTGTTTTGTAAGGCTGAATTAATTGAGAGTGAACTGGGTGGCATAAGTCCATAATAAAGTGTGGTTTGCATGTGTCCGGAGGAGATTGCTTTGAAGGTGATGAAATAAATGTGGATGATTAAATAAAAAGTTTTAATAATTCTACTTTGGGGGCATTATAAATATGCAATCTAAAATCTATAATAATGATAAAATATGTTTAAATGAGCAACTTAAACAGAACTTTTTAATGTAAAGCATTAGAAAATTCAACTAAAGCAATAGCACAAATACAGTGCGCATGTTAAAAGAGATGTACGATCGAAATTCACACATAGGGCGTCATCTCAAAGCCAGCGATATACCTTTAGCAATTGATTTTATCCAGTTTTTGGCCAAACAACCCTTGAGAGGAAAAACAGTGAAAATATTAACCAGAAATTTGTAAATAATACAATATTTGAATTAGATAATTAAAAAATAATTGATATTTCATTAAATTAAGTAGTTTAAAATAATAAACATATTTAAATGTAATTAAAAAGATTAACATTATTAAGCAATAAATATATTCTTGAAATAAAATACCAAAAATAGTCAAAAATTTTATTCTAAATATCAAATTGATTTTAATAATTAACATTCAGAAACTCATAGTTAGCAGAAAAAGAAAAACAAAGTTCTCATTAAAATTACTAATTTGAAAATTAATTAATTTTTTTGATAGTGCATATTTTAAGTTAATAATATATCTTTTATTACTAAAAATTTTACAATTCTAAAATGATTATAACTATTTTGTCTACAAGCCATGTGGTTATGTTTATATGAAATTCTACCTCTTGAAGAAGAAAACAAAAAAAAACAATAATCCTACACCTTAAAAATTATTTATATATATGTAAACATTGTCTATACTATATCATTTTTTAATAATTTTCAATAAAAAAGAGATTATTTGTAAATTGAATAAATGCTTTTAACTGTGGACCAAACTGAACTTTCAATATTTATCATGTAGGTACATCACTCCAGCTGTCGCTGC